>SNQJ01S0026153.1:80202-101466 GCA_010110895.2 Picea sitchensis | reverse complement strand
AACATTTAAGTGGGGTAAAAGGAGGTTGCCCCCTCGAAGAGGCTTATTATCTGAAATTATCTTTTTTTCAAGGCGTTGAGTACTTTTTCTGAGGTTTTTCTATGCTATATTGATATTTGGTTCTTAACATGTGTCACACATTGCACTATAGCTGACCTACGACATGTCGCTCGTTGTCCATGTACGACAAGCGACACCCTGCAAAAGTGACCTAAATCTTAAGCTAGAGCTGTGTCTTGGCTTTCATCTTCCACTGTATTCCCCTTTGGCCTTGTAGGATGGAAATTAAGGCTATAACACATGCTTGAAGTAGATGAGATCTCAAATTATTATGTTGATCATGATTTACACCTAGCTTATGAATTCCAAGATTACTTAGATGATCTAATAGAGGAAGAGATTCTCAAGCTTGAGAATCATATGAAAATCTAAAAAGGAAGCATATTGGGCCTGGAAACAATGATATTGTCTTTAATTATTGTACATATAAGTCATGTCAGGTAGTCCCCTTACGACATATCCGTCAAGAGTAGCCCTCATGGGACGAGATAACGGGTGGTTGTCCCCACTTTCCTAGTCGATGTTGTCAAGGCCTTTGTGCCTGTCATCTGACGTTTGTCCAGCATGCCATGTTATGTACTAAGATTCCCAAATGGGAAAACATCGATTACTTGTTACTGAATACATGAAGTAAGAACTATAAATAAAGCTCGAGCCTTCTCTGGGGAATTCAGAAGAGGAGTCTTGAGATTCTGGATATGGGAAGAAATCTTAGAGTCGAGTACGTTGCAACTCACCTCTAGTGCCATTCCTTTGGTGTTCACAAAGTCTGCAAAATACTCATCAGGGTTAGAGTTACTTGTCTTCTAAGCACCCTCCTGTCTATGCCCTTAGTCTTTCTGGGCTTCTAGGTCTATCTCAAGGATTGAGTGTAGAACAATGCAACCATTCCAACTCTCTAAGATTGAGTGGATGAGGTAGTTCGATCCCCAGTTTGGAACTTTCTCGGTGCAATGGCTTTCAGAATGAGTGTTCTGTAATTATATTTTCTTATCAATAAAAGAGTTTTCCTATCCCGTTGAGTTTTATTCGAGTTCTATACAAAAAATCAAAGTGTCTTCGAGCCAAATCATATTATCTTGTTAATAAAGGAGACATAGCCGGTCCGAGCAGAAGAAGTTTCTCGTAATTTCAAAGTGTAACATCGGTTGATGCATGAAGCTACGAAACCATTAAAAATAGTTGAAACTATTCGTCCTCGATAATCTCTCCAAGTGCATCATAAATAATTTCCTT
The DNA here is from genome assembly GCA_010110895.2 of Picea sitchensis. NCBI lineage: Eukaryota > Viridiplantae > Streptophyta > Pinopsida > Pinales > Pinaceae > Picea > Picea sitchensis. The sequence continues at coordinate 100,170 of SNQJ01S0026153.1, read as the reverse complement.
TTACTTTGATTTTTCCTACATAAACAACCTCCATCAACTTCCATAATTTCTTAATTTATTCTCCCTTGTATTTAAAATGTAGAAATTTCCCTACATAAACCAACTCCATCAACTTCCAAAATTTCTTAATTTGTTCTCCCTTGTATTTAAAATGTAAAAATTTCCCTCCACTTCTCGTAAATTAAGAAATATCTCTCCCCCTTTAGCCCTTGAACATAAGATAACACGAGGGGCAAGAAGAGTAGTACACACTTGCCCATGTGACCCAAGTCTTAGGCCACGCACCCCGAACTATAAACCCTAAACCACACGACTCCTGCGACTTTCCTCAATATATATATCGCTGTGGTTACTAAGTAGATAGATCTCTCTACTGGAAGATATACAGTTTCAATGGGTTTGCGATTAATTTTTGCTTGGAGGTGAGTACATCCTTCTATTCAGTTAGGGTTTCTTTACACCTGGTCTGGTGTATTTCTGCAATATTGGGTGACTAATTAGCCAACCATACGGTCTGTTGAATCATGTGTGGTTGGTCAGGCAGATCACCCAAATGAACGCATCTATCTTCGAGGAAGAAAACCTTTTTGGATTTTCATCGAAGTAGATTTCTGCCCACGATATCACTGTATTGATTGTATTTGACACACAGAAGTCTGTATACTGACCAATGATGTAGTTTTACAAATAGGTTACATGCCTTCGCACGGCCAGTTTATGGTCTTCTTTTATAATGTTGTCGAGCATTTATTCGTTTCGTTCTTACTGTTTTTTTAGCACGTTAAAAAAATTTAGCAGCTAGGGTATGTATGAACTGGTGAATAGGGCATTTTTAGCTGTATTTTGAATTCTATTTCCATTAATGCAAGGGGAGGCGTTTGGCATCTTTGAATTTATATTTATTTTTTCATCGGATCTTTAAGGGTTCTTTGAATTTTTCTAGTTTAGGCTATAAGGATCTGACATCCATATTCCAGGACCATGGGAACCCATTACACGAAATGCTTTGAATCCGAAGTAAGGGTTGATCCTGGGAGGAATAAATGAAATCCAAAAATTTTGAGCTTAAAAGTCCAGCGCTTACATGAAATGCTTTGAATCCGAAGTAAGGGTTGCTCCTGGGAGGAATAAATGAAATCCAAAAATTTTGAGCTTAAAAGTCCAGCGCCAAAAAACACAATATGTTCCCTTTCTTGATTTCCATAACACGAATGCCTGGATTAATTATAGTTTCTTCTGGGATGGTCCATCTGTTCCATGAATCCCATATTTTTAAACGAGTCATAAAAGTATAATGAACCTACCTTGTTTCTATATTGGATCAAGAACAAGGTCATATGGATCAAAATTTGCTAATTTGTACATAGTCATTGCATTGGCTCAACCAGGAACTAGAGTTGTATGTATTATATGTACAGTAATTAAACTGCCAGGATCAGTAAATATGACTGTTTGTATGTATATCTGTGTGTCTTTGAGAGATGTTTGTATGTATATCTTGTGTCTTTGAGAGATTCTGAATGATATAAATCTATCATCTATAGTTTTATATTTTTATATATTTATTTATTTCCCAAGAAAACCTTCTAGGATTTTTGCTTTTCTTAAATATAGTTTTATATTTTTATATATTTATTTTCCTAAAAAAAACTTTTTAGGATTCTTGCTTTTCCTAGATATATCTGACTGGGGAGGGCGACACAACTGCTAACTGCAATAGTTGCTGGTAATCCCAGTGGATTTTATTTGAACCTGTTATTTATGACTTCTCAGTGGGCAACCTGTACTGGGTAGATGGTTAAGCTAACCATTGGGGTTTTCATTGATTATATATGTGGTCTGTGAGTGACGGTGAGTAGGTTGGTGTACGTATCTTTATTTTTATTTCTGTAGGTTGGTTAGTTTTGTGAAATTATCATGGGGCCAAATTTGCATGTGATTGTCTCCCTAAGAACTAATCTCTATTATTTTTATTGAAATCATTCTGAAGCAACAAAGTGTATGTTTTGACTTTTACTTTTATTTCAGTTTAAGAAAGGGCTTTACTACTTCTGGGGTGATGTGTAAAAGCCTTGGTGACTAATTAGCCAATCATATTTTAGGGCTAAAGTCCTATCTGTATGTGATTGGTCAGTAAGTTCACCTATAGTAAATCTGCACGTGCCTACCACAGAATGCTTTTGAGTTTTCACTTGGTAGGCCAGTGCACACAAGTTTCACAGAGACGGGCATTGAACTAATTACCCAAATGGCTTTTGATCGTGTTTCTTGTAAAGTGAAAGTGGGATATGCTTCCATATGGAAATCATTGTACTGGTAGTGATGATCATGGCTAGTTTTTCCCTTGGAGCAAATTTTACGGTTCAGACAATCAATTTGGTGACTATACATTGCCGAGTCTCATTACACTGGTTCTAGCATTGGCTGGTTTGATTCTCATTTGTTCAGCTAGACTACCTAATATGAACGCAAGGATGCATTTGTCTGGATAAGAAAGCAATTGAGTTTTAGTTTGTAGATGGGTTTTGGCCAATTACAACTGTCTAGATAGATATCGGTGCAGATAGAGTTAGTTACTTTTCTGGTTATGTTTCATCTCTGAAGTCAATTTTTTTTGGCTATTAATAAATGAAAGAAGCAGGTGAAGGTCAAAGTTTATGAAGCAGTGATTTACTTCACAAATTTGTTATTCTTTTTGAAGTACATTTTACAATTGCTAGGTTAAGATCTTAAATTTCAATAACTAAATGACCAGATTAATTATGGATTTACCTAAATAAATCCAAGGCATCAGTTTTATTTATTTTTAAATTTTAAGATATGTTTGAGTACTGAATCAGCGAGCAACTTAACTATTTGACAACTTGTAAGCATCTTTTATTTGCTGTCTAGTGTATGTGAAAAGGAGCAAGCACGAACCCAGGAATAGCTACTTGACTGTCAGAAATAGCACCATGTGAAATCTTGCATTTTCAAGAACCTAACCAGCAATCTGATACTTTAATGGAAGGAAACTCTGGAAATCTGAACAGATCCGAAGTTTGGAACTAATTGAGCATGAACAGCAGTATTTTAATAGAGGTAACTGCAGTAGCAGAAGATTCAGCACTTATCAATATTTTTGACAACTATAACAGCAGATTTTCAGAGTTCAACGACCATAGCAGCAACCAAGTTCAGAGATGTAGCACAGAGAATCCATAAAATGTCATAAAATTTATTATTAATAAATTGAACAATTTTGACAACCATGACAACAGATTTTCAGAGTTCAACGACCATGACAGCAACTAAGTTCAGAGATGTAGCGCAGAGAGTTCATAAAATTTAGTACTAGTTAATTGAACAACAACCGTAACAGCAAGATTTTCGTTGTTCAACGACCATGAACGCAACTAAGTTCAGAGATGTAGCACAGGGAATCCATTAAAATTCATAAAATTTAGTATTAGTAAATAGAATAAAAGCTCCCTTGATAAGATATGGTTGCCAGATCAGGCCCATATTATCCTTCCTGTTCTTGGCCCAACTCAGTTTCCTAAGCAACACTTGAAAAACCCAAAAACCTTAAGTGCCATTTCTCATTACACAACACTACTATTATCATTTTACACGCCTATGAAGAAACCAAGATCATATAGATAGGCAACGGGGCACAAGAAATCGCCAAGCACATGCCCATTTTAAATCCCCAATACAAAATCAGTGGTTGGCTTTAAACAAGGGTCGATTAACATGCACCTCTGTCAAAGCTTGTTTACAAATACATAAAATATTTGCCTTAGGGTAGTTGGCTTTGAGATTCATCTATTTATAGGAATTTGTTTGAACGGACGGAAAACAAGAGCAGTTTGAGAGATGCCTTGAAACCTTGGCAGTGTTGTCCATCTACTTGGCAGTGCTACCCATTTGCTGATGTTATTGAGAATTGGTTTCATATGGTTGCGCGCTACAGGATGTAACTTGCTCACACATACTTTAATGTCTGAAAGAGTCAAAATCAGTTTACAACTCATTAATTTTAAGTTTGAAACAGACCAAATTAGATCGAATTGAATACAAAAAAGTGAAAGCAAACTGTTTTAAACAATATGGTTTTGTTTCGTTGGTGGTGGTGCATGTCTTATCTCCCTCCATAAATCAAGAATAATGTGTTTCATTGAGAACTATGAAGCCCTCTCTAGCTTCTACAGGACTCAATTGCTTGTTGTAAAAGATCGTTCCAGTTAGACTCACTAACACTCCCCTTACTGTGGAAAGTGCTCTCCACCACACCAAGTTGCTCTTTGAACCTCTCGAATTTCCCTTTTGCAAGTGGCTTATGTTGATATGTTGGGATGTATTGCATAACCACAGTACCCTTGTGAACCTCGTCTTTGATGAAGTGTTACCTAAGCTCAATATACTTGACTGGTCATGAAACATTGAATTTTCAGCAAGTTTGATTGTCATAGTAAATCACGGCTTCATCCAATCTCTGATCTGCCAGCTTTGCTTATAAATTTCAAAGCCAAATGGCTTCACAACTAATAGAACCAGTTGCCATATTTCTACCTCTGCTAAATTGAGTGTTGCATAACTCTGTTTTCCGCTGAACCAGGAAACCATGCTTGAACTTAAACGCAACACCCTGAAGTGTTCCTCCTATCACTAGCACTACTTGCCCAATCAGTGTTTGAAAAAACCTTGCAGTGCCACATGTCCATTATCAACATACCTCAATCCAAAATGCATTGTGGCCTTCAAGTATTGGAACACATGTTTTGTAGCAAGGTATTTACCAAATAGTCGAGTGAACCTATTTATGTTCACAAATTTTAATCAATCAATTTAGAATCAAAATCAACAAAGGACTTCATATTTGCTATCATAGGAGTAGCAATGGGATTGTAGTCCATTGTTTGAATTCTCTTTGAAATCTCTACTGCATACTTGCCTTGTTTAAGGAAAATTTCACTTAGATTTTGTCACACCTTTTTAGCCGGAAAGTAGTGCATCAAACCGATGTCCTTGATATCAAATTCTCTTGTCAACTCTATCTTGCACTGTTCTATGAGTGTCTTTGAACTTCCAGTAAATACGAGATCATTCATATATAAGACTAAAACAAGTAGATTAGAATGATCAACCAAATAGTGAAGATTAGAATATGCATTTGTCTTAGTGAAACCCAAATGTGAAAGATACTAATTAATCTTGGAGTACCATGCATGTGGTGGCTGTTTCAAACCATAAGGGCTTACTTCACCCTGCAAACATGGGTCTCATGCCCATGCAGTTCAAAGCCTCTTTGCTGGTTTATGTATACCTCTTGCTTAATCAAACCATTAAGAAATGTTGACTTTACACCCATTTGATGTAAAATCCAATCAAAGACTATGGCTAAATACATAATGAAATTAATAGAGGTATACTTGGCCACATAAGTAAAAGTCTCTTCATAGTCAACTCCTTTTTGGGAGAACCCTCTAGTGACAAATCGAGCTTTGAATTTTTATACACTACCATATGCTACATGCTTGCTCTTGGACAACCACTTAAAAGTCAACAACCAACTTCCCATTTGGTTTAGACACTCTCTCACACATCATTCTTCATGACATACTTGTATTTCTCTATCATGGCATCTTGCCAAACCTGTTGACCTATTGCCTCAAAACTAGAAGGCTCTCCGTTAATGATTGAAGACATTAGTGCTGCGTTATTTGGAAATTTCTTATGAGGATGACCTACTTGAAATGAAGTCATAGGAGCTCTAAGTTCTTGCACCTCCTATGGTGTCTAGGTGAACCACTTAGGCTTTTTGGTTGAACCGGATGGTAAAGAGGCACCCTTGCACCTACAAAAGCTTGCTGATCTAAATTTGATTTTTTTGACTTCTTTGGTTTCTGTAGATTAGCATTTGAGACAATATCTTCTACATCCTTAATCACTGTCGGAGGTTCTTAAGACTTGGAGGACCATGCATCTTTGTCAAACTTGACATCTCTATTCACAACTACCTTCCATTGAGATGTAATGTTGAGTCTGTAAGCTTTCAAGGTCTCATTGTAACCCACAAAGATACCCTTCAAATTAGAGGGTTCCAACTTGGTCATTTTCTCATCATGGATATGAATGTAAATAGGGCAATCGAGAACATGAAGATGTGTTACTTGTGGTTTTTCACCTNTGTAAGCTTTCAAGGTCTCATTGTAACCCACAAAGATACCCTTCAAATTAGAGGGTTCCAACTTGGTCATTTTCTCATCATGGATATGAATGTAAATAGGGCAATCGAGAACATGAAGATGTGTTACTTGTGGTTTTTCACCTAAGAATGCCTCTCCTGGTGTCTTGTTCTTCAACACATTGTGAGGACACTTTTTAAAAATGTAAACAATTGTAAGACATGTTTCTATCCAAAGACACATGGGTAGGTCTAGATCATGGATCATATATTTGGTTTGCTCTATGATGGCCTTGTTCTTTGTCTTTGCAACCCCATTTTATTGAAGGTTGTAAAGCACTGTCAACACCTTCTTGATTCCTGCTTCCTTATGAAAAGCATCAAACTCCTTGAAGCTATACTCCCCTCCATTGTCAAACCTCAATACCTTAATCTTCTTTCCTGATTGATTTTCTACAAGAGTTGTAAACTCTTGAAACTTCACGAAGACCTCATCCTTGGTCTTCATGAAGTAAATCTCGAACTTCCTAGAGGAATCATTAATAAAATACACATAGTAAATGACATGGGTCCACATACATCTGAGTGGATTCCACATACCTCTGTGTATTAGGTAAAAAGTCTCTCTTGACCTATGCTTAATGCTATGAAAAGTAGTGTTCACATGCTTTCCAAGTGCACAACTTTCTCACACTTTTTTCTTCTCAACCTTGAAGTATGGCAATCCATGCACCATGTTCTTCAAGATTACCAACACTCCATAGTGCAAGTCATCTAGTTTCTTGTGCCAAAGCTCACACAAGTTGAGTGTCCCTCAACAATATGTATAGACCACCCTCACAAACACCTATGGCCAACAATTGACTAGGATCCGAGCATCTCATCCGGATGATGATTTCTTGATTGCCAAACTCATCCATATATTTGAGATATGTCATCACTGAAAGTAAATGGAGATTTAGTTAGTCAAGTGATGGCAACCTATGTCCAAATCCCACAAAACAAAGTATTTGAACCTTACTCTTTTAGCAGCTCTAGAAGTTCGCCTCGAATCGAATCTCGTGGCCAACTAATTGTAGGTTTAGTTAGGCATTAAGCCCTTTTCTCTTCCACGTGATCAAACACCAAGCCCACGAGCCTATTTCTTCATAACTTCACGAGCTATTATCTTGCTAATCCATAATCAGTTCGCTTATGCGAAAATTTCAATAGTCGTGGATCTGATCTTTCAATAGACAGTCAGATCTCTTCTTTACAGCGAGTGATCGGAGTGAAATTTCAAAGGACTGGGTCTCGATGGTCGGAGTTGAATTCGATGGTCGAAATCAAGGGCTCAGATGAGCTGGAGTTTGAAACTCCGATGGGTCGGAGTTTGTTACTCTGAATGCTCACAGTACTAGGTTCGATCAACAATTGATCGTGATTATTGGTTTCTCCTCCTCGATGAACTGCTAGATCTTATCGTCGAGGTACTTGCTATAGGGGTCTTGCAAACAGTGAAGGTTCGATCTGTGGCCAATCTCAACCATTACTTCTCCTTCCTAATGGACGGTTAGATCCGTCGTCGGAGTTAATCCCGTTGCGAATGGTCCGATCTACGATCAATCTAGATCCTTGATCCCTTTCTCTGATGGGCGCTTTGATTGCTTGTTGGAGTATTGCGTCTAAGTGGAGATTCAACATGGAACTCCAATAAGAGATTCCAAAAACACACAGGTCTCGTCTAATTTAGGGTTCAATGAGTACTACGTTGTGAACCGTCGATATTGTGAAGATGCTCCGTCCCAGATCTAAACTTGTTCATCTATTTGAATACACAAAAAAAACATCATAAATTTCAATGGACTTCGCTTGAGTTCAACGCACGACTCTGAGGGCGATTTATCTCCGCTCGCAACATAGGTTTCAAATGAAATTCGATCTCAAACACACAATACACATACAATCGAAATAGGAACATGAGCACACATATATGATTTTATACAATTTTTTGAAGGAATACAATTACAACAAGGAAAGCTCAGTGCTTTTAGTCTCATGGATCTCTGCAGAATACACACACTCGCACACCTCACCTAATTCTCCTTTCTGATTACAATACATATAAAATCCAATGCTTCTCAAAACAAAACAATCTGAATTATCCTAACAAACCCTCTATTTAGAATTTATGTTCCTCAAATTTAACATCAACTCGACACATATTAAAACTAGTCAATCTAGAAAATCTTCTAGAGATATCTAGTACAACTATTACAAATAAAAATAAATAATTAGAGGACCAACTCCCTTGGGAAAGTTTGTGACCCCTTGGGTCAATATCAAGATTCACTACTAGATGCTTTTGCATCAGACTCTCGTGGAAAAAAAGACTTGTCCATGAGATCTTCGACGCTCGTGCCATACTTAGAAATTTATGTTGCTGTCATCCAAGTAGCATCCTCCACTGACTGTTTCTTCCATTTAACCAAATACTGAAAGTAGTCTTTACCTTTCGCTGTCTTGGCCACTTTTTGATCTAACACAGTTTCAATCTCTTTTTGATTAATCTTAGGAAGTTGTTCTTTCCATCCAATGGTATGATCTTATCACTTATAGGTTCATCTGTTGAAACATCCTTTGTCCCTTTGAAGCGATACAAATTTGCAACATTAAAGATTGGAGAAATTCCAATATCTCTTGGAAGTTCTATTTCATAAGCATTACAAAAAAAATTTCATAAAATTTTACATGGCTCAATCTTTTTAAGTTTTAGTTTGTTATGTGTCTTGTAGGAAACTCTCCTTTCCCAAGTATGCCATTAATAATTCACCATCTTGAAAATCCACTTGTTTTCTCCTCATGTATGCTCTTTGTTTGTACTTGTTATTGTTGTCTTGCAATTTCTGCTTGACTCTTTCCTATAACTCTTGCGTCCTCACTGCGAGTCGTCACCATCAACACTCCTCAATTCCTGTTTTCCCAAATTTCTCAATTCAAATACATCTCATGGATTCATTATATACAAAATTTGGAATGGACTCATTCCTGTGCTTTTGTTGGGCGAGTCATTATATGCAAATTCAACTTGAGAAAGCACCTGATCTCACTGCTTGAGATTTTCATTCACAAGACTTCTTAAAATGTTCCCCATACTTCTCTGTTCACCACTTCTGTTTGTCCATTAGTTTGTGGATGATATGTTGAGCTAAAATTAAGATTAGTGCCAAGTTTCTTCCATAACGTTCTCAAAAAATGTCCCACAAATCTGGTGTCTCTATCATAAATAATGTGTTAGGAAAACCATGCAGTGTTACCATTTCTTTAAAGAACATATTTGCAATATTTGTTGCCATCATTGGCTTTTTTACAAGCAATAAAATGTGTCATTTTAGAGAATCTATTAACCACATCATAAATAGAATCGTTACCTCTTTCTGTCTTTGACAATTACAACACAAAGTCCATACTTACCGAATCCCATGGTTTGTTTGAGATAGGTAGTGGTTGACACAAACCTCCATTCCGACTTCTCCTTTTAGCATGTTGACAAATTTTGTGTTTCTGTACAAATATTTTTACATTAGTCTGCATACCTGGCTAAAAAAAAACATTAACCTGAGCAAATGTCTTGTCCTGTTCAAAATGTCTTGACAGTTCTCCACTATGCTTCTCTTTGATTAGATTTTCCTCATGGAACATCTTGGTATACACAGTTTACTGTCCTTGAACACGCAGTGTTTTTGTATCATGTATCTCAACCACTGGCTTCTATTGTCGGCAACTGGGTTTTCATAGGTTGCATAAACATTTTTGAAATCTGCATTTTCTTTATACATTTCCTTCAATCTATAAAATCCTTAAGTGCTGACTTGAAATTCTTGCAAAATTAAATTAATCTTACTCTATGCATTAACAACTTTATCTGCCTTACCACTGCTATGCTTAATTACAAATGTGAAATTTTGCAGAAATTCAACCCACTTGGCATGTCTCTGATTTAGTTTTGGTTGGTTGCTTATGAATTGTAATGCATGATTGTTGGTATACAAGACAAATTCCTTCGGCATGAGGTAGTGTTTCCATTTCTTTAGTGCTTGAACAATTGCATAAAACTCCTTATCATAAGAAAACTACTTATGTTTAGCTTCATTCAACTTTTCACTAAAAGATGCAAGTGGTCTCTGTTCTTGACTTAAGACAACTCCTATTGTAGTTCCACTAGCATCGGTTTCAACTTGGAAAAACTTAACAAAGTCCGAAAAAGCTAAAATAGGATGCTTAGTAATCTTCTTCTTCAACAACTTGAAGTTCCTATCAACTGCCTCTATCCATTTGAATGGTTGTTTGCTTTTTTTAATTGTTTCCACAATTGGAGCACATAATTCACCGAAACTTCTTATAAACTTTCTATAAAAACTTGCTAAACCACGGAAACTCCTTACCTCAAACACATTTCTCGGAGTATGCCAATTTACTATTGCTTGAAACTTTTTTGGATCCATTTTTAGACCATCTTCAGATATCACAAATCTCAAATATATTAGCTCATTCTTCATAAAATACACTTCAAATTGATCAACAACTTATTTTTTTGTAAGGTACTCAAAACCGTTTTGAGGTGTCTCAAATGTTCTTTTGTTTGACTATATATCAAAATATCATCCAAATATACTATTACAAATTTTCCAACAAATTCTTTCAAAACTTCATTCATTAATCTCATGAAAATACTTGGAGCATTTGTGAACCCAAAATGCATCACCAACCACTCATACAATCCACTATTAGTTTTGAAGGAAACCTTTCATTCATCTCCTTCTCTAATTCTTATTTGATGATATCCACTTTTCAAATCATTTTTAAATTTTTTTTTAGCATGATTCAACCAGTCTAACAGGTCATCAATACGAGGCAATGAAAATATGTATCTTATTGTGATCTTGTTGATTGCTCTAGAATTAGTACACATACAACATCCTCCATCTTTCTCTGGGCCGAGTACCGTTGGAACAACAAATGGATTCAAGCTCTCATTTATCAATGCTTTATCCAAAAGCTCTTGCACCTGCTTCTTTATTTCTTCATTTTCTTGTGGTGTCATCCTATATGCTGCCTTGTTAAGTAAAAATGCTCTTGGGATCAAATCAATATGATGACTAATACTCCTTATAGGCGGTAATGCATTTAACAAATAATCAACTATAAATCAACAAACTCATCTAACATAGTTTTAGCTTTTGTAGTTAAACCATCCAAATTTGTACATGTAAGTATTACCTTGGGTTTGCCAATCAATGCAAAATGTACTTCCTTTTTCTTGACTTCTTGTAGCAGTTCCTTTCCACTCATTAACAACACACTAGGACCAACTTCTTCTTTGGCTCCTTCATCCTACAAAGGCAACAATACATGTTTGTGTCCATCTTTTTCAAGAGAATATGTGTTCCTACCATCGTGGAAGACTTTTCTATCAAACTGCCATGGCCTTCCCAACAAAATATGGCAGACATCCATGGACATTATATCACATAATACCTCATCTTTGTAGCTACCAATTTGAATTTCCACATTGAATTGTTCATTCACCAAAATCTGATGTCTTTTCTGCAACCAGGACACTTTGTAGGGAGTGGGATGCACTGTTCTCTTCAATCCCAACTTCTCTACCATCTCAATGGAAACCAAATTCTCTGTGCTACCACTATCAATGACAACCTTGCAACACTTCCCCCCTGATTTGCATACAATACTGAATAAACTTTTCCTCTGGGCTAGTTCCTTAGCTTCCTTCTCCGACTTGATCATAATTCTTTTCATCAATAATAATGCCCCTATATTTGGAGCTTTTTCTTTTGTGACTACATTCACATTCTCCTCCTTCGCTTTTGCAACATGTGTTCTTCTTTGACCTGCTGATTTAGTTTCTAGACAGTCCCAAGTATTTCTTTCCACATGTGTAACATCTAATTTCTTTGCCTTTGGAGAAAAATCTTCTACCTCTTGGTGACTAACTACTTGAGCTTCCCTCTTCATCTTTTGGAGTCTGAAATCTTCCTCTGCCACTGGATTGTCCTTTACCTCTTGTTGGACTTCTACCTATGCTCTTCTGGCTCTATTTGCTGGTCAGCTTCTCCTCTGCTTTCAAAGTTGCTAGGTAGGTATCCTCAACTGTCTTCAGGAACAAAATGTTAATTTCATCTTGTATCTCATACCTCAAGCCATTGATATATTTGACATTCTTTTCAACATCTTCCTCAATACGACCAACTCTAATAGTCAACCCATAAAACTCTTATGTGTATTATTTTACTGTCATAGTTTTCTCTCTGAGATTTTGCAATTGTCTAAATAAATTCCGTTGGTAATCTTTAGGCATGTACTTGCTTTAGAATTTAACAATCATTCTCTCCCAATTCTTGATTTTGGCTTTCCCTTTTCAATTCATATTTGCTTGCAATTCATCCCACCATAGTGCTGCATGACCTTTCAACCTTGTCACTGCATACTTTACCTTTTTCTTTTCATCTACATCCTCATAATCAAAATATTTATCCAAAGCATTTATCCAGTGAATCAATTCTTCAACATTCAAGTTACCTTCATACATTGGTACCTCTACTTTTGGTCTGACACCGACCTTTGTAACCACCCATATTAATTTCTTTTTTGTTGTTTCCTCTTCCTTAGAGGTTGTGTCTTTTTCACTCTCGCTGACATCCTTTTTGTTAGGCTCCCTCTTCTAGGTAGTTTCCATGGCTTCCATCCTTTCTTAGAGTTGTCTCAATTCCTATTGCAATGTTGCATTTGCAACTGGTCTTCCTTGACCTCCTCTTCTGGGTGGCATCTTCTTCTTCTCACGAACACACGCTTTGGTGGTATCTTTGCTTTGATACCAAAAATGATGGCAACCTGTGTCCAAATCCCACAGAACAGAGTATTTGAATCTTACTTTGTTAGCAGCTCTAGAAGCTCACTGCGTCAAATTGAATCTCATGGCCAATTAACTGCAAGTTCAATTAGGCATTAATCCCCTTTATCTTCAATGCGACCAAGCTCCAAGTCCATGAGCCTATTTCTTCATAACTTCACGGGCTATTATCTTGCTAATCCATGATCAATTTTCCTATGCACAAATTTCAATAGCCGTGGATCTAATATTTCAATGGAAAGTCAGATCTCTTCTTTGCAGCAAGTGATTGAAGTGAAATTTTGGAGGATTGGGTCTCGATGGTTGGAGTTGATGTACTTCGATGGTTGGAGTTAATGGCTCAGATGAGTCGGAGTTTGTTACTCTGAATGCTCACAATACTGGGTCCGATCAACAATTGATCGTGACTGTTGGTTTCTCCTCCTCGATGAATGGATAGATCTTATCGTCGGGGTCTCACAAGCAATGAAGGTCCGATCTGTGGCTAATCTCGACCGTTACTTCTCCTTCTCGATGGACGGTCAGATCTGTCGTCAGAGTTAATCCCGTCACCAATAGTACGATCTACGATCAATATAGATCGTTGATCCCTTTCTCCGATGGACGCTCTGATTGCTTGTTGGAGTATTGCGTCGAAGTGGAGATTCAATAGGGAACTCCGATAGGAGACTTCGAAAAAACATGAGTCTCGTCTAATTCAAGGTCCGATGACTACCACGCTATGAACTGTCGATCTTTTGAAGTTGCTCCGTTCCATATCTAATCTCGTCCATCCATTTAAATACACAAAAAAACATCACAAGTTTCAATGGACTTTGCTTAAGTTCAGTGCATGACTCTGAGGGCGATTTATCTTCGCTCACAACACAGGTTTCGAATGAAATTTGATCTCAAACACATAATACACATACAATCAAAATAGGAACATGGTACACACAAAAATGATTTTCTTCAATTTTCTAAAGGAATATAGTTACATCAAGGAAAGCTCAGTTCCTTGTGGTCTCATGGACCTCTGCAGAATACACACACTCGCACACCTCACCTAATTCTTCTTTATGATTACAATACATATAAAATCCAATGCTTCTCAAAACAAAACAATTTGAAATATCCTAACAAACCCTCTACCTAGAATTTATGTTCCTCAAATTTTACAACAACTCGACACCTATTAAAACTACTAAATCTAGAGAATCTTCTAGAAATATCTATTACAACTAGTACAAATAAAAATAAATAATTAGGGAACCAACTCCCTTGGTAAAGTTTGTGACCCCTTGGGTCAATATCAAGATTTACTGCCAGATGCTCCTGCATCATCAAGTGCATACAAAACTTGAGTAAGCTTTAGGATATCACTTGATGACATCTGGAACGAGATGGATTCTACTCTTTTGATTGGATATGTAACATCTCTAGTTTTAATCCCTGTAAATTACAATGTGATTATGCAAATGTGAAATAGGTTGGTACGCCAATATGCTTTGGGCCCGAGAGTTTGTAATGATTAATATGGTCGAGGGATGAACTATGTAAATTGTACATTGGAATTATTAATAAAAATAAATCACTGGCTGTGATACGAGAGGAACAATAACGATGTGGGGATGTGATTCCACAAGAGAGGGGCTAAAGGGGTGGTCCAAGGGGGTTTTGCATGTCTTATAATCCAAGCAATGGTAATATTAATGTTTACCTCCTTTGAATTATCAAAACAACAATTGGATGCATGTAAGAGTAGTTGGTGGGATGGGTCATTTCACTAATTTATGACATGGGATAAATACAACCACTTTTGGGGAAATGTGAGAGTCAAAGCTTGCATGAGAGAAAATGAAATTTGAGTGGGTATTGGGGACAATTTTTACAAGAGGTTTTTGGGCAGTAAGAGGAGAGTTGGGTGCTGGGATAGAGCACCGAACATGTTGTGTATCAGAGCAACCATGATAGGGATGAGTTTTATGTTGAAAATTAGACTATGTTTGTAGTGTATTTCTTATAGAGTAAAATCACTCAAGAGCATGTGGGTGGCTGTTGTGAGCACTCCAAAATTACAACTGAGAATTCTTGGAGTCCCCAATGGTGAGATTTCCTGGCCAACCTTGTGCTAGAGCTCTGGAAGGAAGTGGGATAACCTAAGAGATTGTGTGGCAAAGAAGGGGATCTCATTTCTTGGGTTGTGCAAGTTGAGGGGAAAGAAAGTTGGCGGATTGGAATTGTTGTAGGAGTTAGAACCTGGGCTTTGGGTTGATGTGTGTAGAAAGTGGACAACCAAAAGAGTACCACCTCCTTGTAGACTCATAGCCCCATCTTGAGGGTGGCTTGTTGTTGAGAGTAATGGAACATCAAGTCTACGGTTGGGAGGAATGTCCTTCGTATGCATCCAACCCGTTCTTCCATTAATAGATAAATCTTTTGTTATATTTTACTATCTTTATTTATGTTGTGTAAATGTTTATTAAATGTTGTGTTTGTTGAATGGTTGCATTCATGAATTTTAATATGATGTTAGATGCATGAGAAATTCTGGGCCTACTTCCTTTGTTTAATTGGTTTAGCAAGCTGGGTATGTTACATGTGGTATAAGAGCTTAAGTTGCAACATTGGGCTTGCAGGGGACTGCAAGCCCAATGTGTTTTATTTGGGGAAAAAGATTTGTGAAATTAGGAAAAAATCAACATAGGTATGTCAAGAGTATGAATTCAACACATGGGTTTTGGTCCTAGAGACCAAAATGGCCAAATTCATGGCAAATGCATAGGGTGTTTGGGTGAAAAGTCACTTTTTCCGAGCAAAAGAAATCAAGGTTAGAACCCCTCAAATTTCAATTTTTGTGTTGAGATTATTGGTACATAGGTCAATTCATGTAGTGAAAAGGGTCAATTTCAGCGTAAAGAGTCGAGCTAGTGATTTTCATGATGACCAAGACGATTGCGAGCTTAAAATCGAAAAAAACGACTAAGTGTCGAACAATTGAGAAAATTCCGTGACATAGTGTTTTTTTTCCAAAGAAATAATTTTTGTGGTCGATACAAAGAGTATCTGTAAAGAAATTTTTTATGGCCAATATTATGTGTCACTAAAATAATTTTTTTATGGCCGATATAGTGTATGTTGCCAAAGATAAAAATTGTCGGTGATACAATGTGAATAAACTAAGAAAAATCTTTTTGGTGTGAAACATCGACCAAAAAAATATTTTTGGGGGCGATATATCACTGAGAAAACAAATCTTCGGTGCGGTAGATAAAAGACCTTGAAGCGACAAAGGAAGAAGAAATAAATATTTAGACTTTGAAAAAGTCGAGAAAGGGCCATTAGGAGAAGAGATAATCTCTTGGTGCAAAACATCGCCTAGAAGAAAAGAAGTTGGCTCGATACATCACTAAAAAGAAATATCTATGCGGGGGATAGAAGAAGATGAAGCTTCGCTAGGAACTTGGAAAAATTTAGAACAAAAGGCATGTATTGGCCAAAAGATAAATCTTGGCCCGATACGTTGACCAAAAAGTAAATCTTTGGCTCGATATGTTGGTGAGAAAAATAATATTTTTTGGCGATAAAGGAAGGAATCTTAACGAGAAAGAAAATAATTCTCGTCGACAAATAAAATAATTTTCGACAATGAAGGGGAGAGTCTCGACAAGAAAGAAAATAATTCTTGCCATAAAGAAAATAAATTCGCGGCAATAGAAAGGATAGTATTGTCTGAGAAAAATATTATTGGAGTGATGTATCGGCTAAGAAAAATATTGTTGGAGCAATGTGTAGGTGGAATAATAAATTATTTTTGTGATAAGAGAAGAGATGAAAGAAAGGAGAAGAAGAGAAAATAAAATAAGGAAAGAAAAAAATAGAGGAGAAATGAGAAAGATGGATAAGGATAAAAGTGTCTAGAGCCAAAAACTTGTTTTATCCATAACAGGGGCATGTTATCCCATAATCAAATGAAATTTAAAGGGTATGGCCGCAGTGAGGAGGCCTATCAACGTGCCAGTGAGGGCCTCTAGCCATTTCTACTTAAATTTTCCAAAAAATATAAATTAGTACTTTTTGAAGAACGTATGGGTGCTCGATGAAAATAATCCAGATAAAGATGAAATTTTTATAGGGAGTTAAAAAAAACAAACATGAAGATACCCAATTGCGGTTTTGTTCAAATTCTAAAGGCGTTGGAGTGGAGGTGCCAAAACAGGGAAAAATCCACTATTTTGGGCCACTTTTGGGGGATTTTTGAGATCTCTAGAGGGGGAAAAGCGACTCCAATTTACAAATTCAAAAAAAATTATTTACTCGACATTTTACCTCTTCATCAATCCAACCAACTTTGTCTTGGGGAAGTTTTTCCAGATCGACTCATTTTGGAAGAAACGGTTTTTGCTAAAAATTGTAGTCTGGAGAAAATGCAAAAGGGACAAAGTTGGCAAATCCAGTTTGATGCAGAAGTTGGATGGATCATCATATCCTTAATTTGAGAGTTTATGTGTATTCACAATAAGGAATGATACCAACACAAGATATAAAAAAATTCAGGTTCTCACCTCTTTTTTTTCTACATGTGGTAGAAATTAGTCTTTGAGATTAATTGTACCAGTGAAACAAGTGCAAAAGGGGTGAAACTGATGATTTCAGAAAGCCATAACTTTTAGCTCAAAAATTAGATTGAAGCACGAGTAAGTCATTGGAAAGGTAATCTATAGGAAAACATGAAGGAAGGTTTAATTTTTCCAATGAATCATACTACTGTTTCATAAAGTTGAAAGAAAAAAGACAATTGGACTCTGTGAACCATACAACTGCTTAATATGAACATTTTCCAAACAACGCCAATTTTGGAAAAACATTTCCAAATGATAGAGGTACATGCCATAAGTGGGTATTAGGTAAGGAAGAGTGAAAATAMTCATGATGGTKCYTGTGCAGTGATATGGAGGCACATTTGGAAGTACAATGGTTTCRCAATGGAAAGCTTGTTGCAAAAGAGAAAAAAAGACCTTAGGAGGTGATGTGCGACTCATGTGATAGGTTAGTCATCTCTATGCACAAGCATAGGAATGTCTGTAAAAGAGTTGGACTAAGAACTTCTATCTTAAGGTATTCAGAGCAAGAAATCCTCTTCTGTTATTAGATTTTGTAGTGGAGGCAAGGCACACAAAGAATTTAGGGGACAAAATAATGAAGGTCATTCACTTTAAAAAAGAAGTGCCAATGGAGAAATATAACATTCCATCGAGAGAAGCTTGGTCTTGAGTGGATAAGTAGGGTTTCACACATGAATCACTCAATGAAGTGAAGAGAAATATCAAAAAATTGAGAAAAACTAATGGATAGCTAGAGATAATGGAAAGGGATTCCATAATGATAATGGTTAAAGCTAGTTGGAGGATACCACAACATTAAGAAGATGGGATGATATAAAACTACATCATCCCAATGTGTTGGAAGGTTCTGATAAGGTAAAGTTGGGACATGATTGCCCTAAGTAGAGGCAATTTCCAATAGGACATATTCGCTGGAATTGCAAGATGGCCAAGTGGGACTTGGATGAAAAATGTTCAGATCTAGGAACAATAGTGCACATATGAGCACAGTGAGAGAGCACATGGCCACATGGATGTAGAGGGATTCAAGGATGGCTACATGGAACACAAGAAGCTAAAATAGATATGCACTAGAGAGCATGCTAAGAGTGCTGCATAATGCATATGCATTAGTAGGCATGTTGGCTCTCTGGCCTAATAATCACATAAGCCCACCAACTTATATTAACTTGGCTCATCAGCCTATAAAAAACATAATTACAATTCATTTCATAAACATGATTTACAACAAGGCTCGACCTTGGGGACATTACAATCCCCCTCCCTTATTTTTGCACTGTCCTCAGTGCAACTTTCACACAACATCAACAAGATTTCCAAAATATTCAAAAATATGCTGGTATTATGCCCGTATAGCGTCCTCATGCTCCCATCTCATGTCCTCAGGATCGTACCAGGTCCACTGGACCTTTACAAGCTCAATAGCTCAATTCCAAAGCTGTTTTATTTTCCTGTCCAATATGCGCACATGATGCACTTGCAGGACACCTTCTGGTTCCACCTGAATCATATTCCAATCGATTACATGATTAACATCAGTTATATATATATTTCTTAAGTAATGAAATATGAGACACCTTAGGTACAGTCATGGATGCGGTAATGAAAACATATATGCAATGTATATATATGTATATACAAACAAATTTAATAACATTAAAACTATATACAACATACACAACATACAATAAATAGAGAATTGTACTTATCTTTTGAGTGAGAAGACCTTCCACCTCGGAGCAGGGCTATGACTCCTTCGGGGAAATGGCTTCCCAAGATAGCCATGGTCCACAATCCATAACCATATGGTCTAGGCCAAGGTACCAGACCTCAACAACACTCCAACCATTCAAACCTCGACAATACTCCAACCAACGGTCTCTCATTCCCCACATACCTGTCCAACGGTCTCTCATTCCCCACATGCCTGTCCAACCCGGGAGTATACACCTTCACAAGCACAGTCCATCGATGCTACACCTCCCTTTCCTTGGGCTTCAACAACAGGCCAGACTGTAAGTCTTAGAGCACCGTGGCTCTAGGAGTTCCAACTGCCCTCCAAGGTTTCCAAGCAACATCTTCCCGAGATATTATTTGTAGCCAACATTTAACTTTTATCAACATCATCTCATTTGCATCAATCACATGCAGTTATCCTGAGAGAACATAAAGGAATTCATTTAGGAATTCCAATTAGTTCGAAAGGAAATTCAACTTTTATTCCCAAAACATGACATTCTATTTCATGATTCATCTTGGCTGTTGCCACATTATGAATGCAACCA
>SNQJ01S0026153.1:54632-80192 GCA_010110895.2 Picea sitchensis | reverse complement strand
AAACAATTTTTTATTATAAACAAAGGAGATGGTGGCGAGGCTGGGAAGAGAAAGTAAGGAATGGCCAAGTATGAAAAGCGGTCAGACGGGCTTCAAAATAGGGTTACAAGGGATACTCAAGAGAGGTAAGGGCCCGAGGGTCAAATTGTATGTCTTGAAAATTTTGAGTGCAAAACGCGTAAAATGGAGGAGGGCATGATGGGGAAGTCCAGCGGTCAATTTGTATATCACAGAATTCTGGGTGTTGTTTGCAGGTCACCGAACAATGGAAGCGCAATCTTGAGTTTGCTTATCCGGGAACCCGCAATCAAAAAAGTGGCTTAGTATGGAATAGGGAAACGGTCGGTCGGACTCATTTTCGCCAATATATTGAAATTTGTAATAGATATCCCATTACCTGGCAAGATCTTTTCTGCATGTTTCTAGACAAGTTGTGTAGGGATAGTCAGTGTGGTTGTCTCCTCGAGGATTTTACTCATTAATGACAACCTTTACGGTTTTTGCATGGTGAGTTGTTAGCATTAAACCTCAGTTATTTCATACTTGGAAAGGAGTTCGAAGGTGGCGGACACAGGAAACAACGATTAGGAATTGGATATTTTGTGAACCCGCCAACCCAAAGATCCGCAAAAGAGATTCCAAGAAATGGCTAAGTATGGAAATCGGACGGACGGGTTTCATAATAGGGTGAGAAGGGTCCCTAGGAGATGTGAGGCTCGGACGGTCAAATTGTATGTCTTATAACTTTTGAGTGAACTATGTGTAACACGGAAGAGGGGATGATGTGGGAGTCTGGAAGTCAATTTGTACATCGTGGAAGTCTCAGTGTTGTTTGTAGGTCACAGAACAATGGAAGTGCAATCTAGAGCCCACTTGCCCGGGAATCCGTGATAAAAAAAGTGGCTAGGTATGGAATGAGGAAGTGGTCTGTCGGATTCCCGATATAAAATCATGAGTGAAAATGTGAACCCTGTGAGTCTGCCAACCCGCGCAGTTAGACATTTTTGGAAAAACGAATAAGTGACCAGAAAGAGAAAGTATAGGGGAAAAAGAAACGAGAATTTGGTTAAGTAAAGAAGAGGGAAAAGAAGGGTTAATATATTGAAATTTGTAATAGATATCCCATTACCTGGTGTTAGCACTAGAGGTCACACCTAGACTGTTGTAGATGTAAGCCTAGTACTCATTTGAATATCAAGAGTAAAATAAGTTGGTATGTGGATCAACAAGACTAAGTGAGGAAAAGGATAGGGAAGCAAGTTGGGATTTAAAACAACTACAAATTAGTAACATACCATTGGGCATGGAGTCAAGTAAACACTCTATGGATTGAAGGCGCTTGAGTTGCACATCAGATAATGAGCTTATATGCTGATGAGTAGAAGAATAGAGAGAAAAAAACATGAAACGGAACATCCACCAGGCAAGGATCCTCTCTGCAAAATGAATGCAAGGTACTTGAATCAAAATAATGACTTATAAGCAATTACAGCAGGTCCCCTGCTACTCATGAATCTACAAATCAAAAGCAATCACTGATCCTCATCGACTGCAGTTTATTCAAGTAAGAAGACAAAGAAATGAAAGACAAATTTCAACACTTTGATAACATAGCTCTCATGAGTCTTTAATAACTAAGAGGAATCCATACAACAATTCCCTCAGGCTTACAAAATAAGCATGCTCAGGTAAACTTCCTTCTACCAATCTCCTCTCGGGTGCTCAACCTCTCCCTTCTTGGATCATGAATCCAACCTCTTCTCTAAGAGATATTTCCTTATTTAAATAGACAATAGCATCCAAATTAACTAAGGAGGTCGAATCCCATATCCTCCATTGGATTATAATCCTTGGAGATAGATGGCAACAATCAAAGAGACAAAAATCCACCTCATTGCATGAGGCCTTTGTTGGAGCTAAATATTAGGTACAGGTGTACCTTGACATCTAAATGATCCTTGAGAATTCATTCGAACCCTCCTTGACATGTGGAAACCTCCCAACAAGGAGAATATCAAAACCGTGACCGCTACAGGAAATTAGGCAGCGTCGTTGTAAAACAGTTGGGTAGCTCTAATTATATGTATTATATCTCTCAAACCATAAAACATTTTGAAAAATTGAGAGAGGTTTTTGTTATTTGGCATGTTATGAACAAAAACCTCCTCCATTTTTCAAAAATACCTTCTCAATTTTTCATAATCCAAGTTTCAAGTTAGTGACTAAAAACTGGTAAAATAACTCTGCACAATTCGTTTTCTGCCAAAAATATTAGGTCGCGCAACTTATGTTGCGCCTGTGTGCAGGTTTAGGTAGCAATGTCAAAATGAAACGCCTTCAATATTGAACCTGTTCAGAGCAGTTGGTGGTCTTTTATAATGTCGAACCCATTGTGTTTAGGTGTCTTTCCAGTATAGTAGGTTGTGCACTTTACCACTGAGGAAGTTAACACTTTAGCAAAACCCCAAAACTATGATAGTTAGGCCTCTTCTAACTGCAAATTCTTGTGCTAACACCTGGCAAGATATTTTCTACATGTTTCTGCACAAGTTGTATAGGGATAGTGAGTGTGACTGTCTCCTCGAGCCTTTTTCTCATTAATGAAAATCTTTACAGTTGTTGCATGATGAGCTGTTAGCATTAAACCTCATTTATTGCGTACTTGGAAAAAAGTGTGAAGGTGGCGGGCACAGGAAACAACGATTAGGAATTGGAGATTTCCTCAACCCGCCAACCCGATGATCCACGAAAGATATTCCAAGAAATGGCCAAGTATGGAAAGTGGTCGCACGGGCTTCACAATAGGGTGACAAGGGTTCCCCATGAGACGTGAGGCTCCGACGGTCAAATTGTATGTATCGAAACTTTTGAGTGAAAAATGTGTAACACGCAAGAGGGGATGATGTGGGAGTTCAGAAGTCAATTTGTATATCACAGAAGTCCAAGTGATGTTTGTAGGTCATGGAACAATGGAAGTGCAATCTAGAGACTGCCTGCCCAGGAATCCGCGATCAAAAAAGTCGCTAGGTATGGAATGAGGAAGCGGTCGGTCGGAATCGTGATATAAAAGCATGAGTGCAAATGTGAACCCATGAGTCCGCCAACCCGCACAGTTAGATATTTTTGGAAAAAATACTAAGTAACCAGAAAGAGAAAGTAGAGGGGAAAAAGAAAGGGGAATTTGGTTAAGTATAGAAGAGGGAAAAGAAGGGAAATTTTCGTAAGAGGGAATTGGTCTCAAACCATCATTTTCTAGTCCAATATTTTATCCACTTACTTGTTTTCTATTGTGCTTGTACCATTAAAAAGGGTGTGAGCAAATGTTTTGTTGAAGATTTGTTTTTATTGCAACTTGTGGGAGTAATTGTGTTCTTGATACATTGTTCAATGCCTTGAAATATTATTTTAAGTATTAAACTCCCTGCCTGATGAGTTGTTAGAATTAAAGCTTAATAATTGCATATCTTGAAATAAACTTATTGTACTGTCAACTTGACCATAAGTATAACAATGTCGAACTTGAATTTTAAAATTGTGGTTGATTTCATAGCCCCATTTGACTTCATCTACCATATATCATTTTTTTCTTTTTTTCTTTTTTCAAAATATTCGCGAAGAAGAAATTTGGTAATTTCATTAATAAAGTAAAAGTGCTCAAATAGAGGCCAGGGGATGGACAACTAATAAAAATTTTCCTTTTGGAGTAAAGGAATCAAGGAAGCGAAACAAAAATAAGAGATTGTTTGATCAGCAAGGTTGAGATGAAAACAAAACTTATTGAGCAGGGCCCCAAGTCCCCCATCGTGAGTTAGTGTTGCTATGTTCTATCTGCATTACAAATACAATTGAATGTTTGGTTTGAAATTGTCTGAAATTCATTTATGTTTCCATAGAATCCTCATGGGATCGACACAATTCATTTTCATATAATTGTTCAATGCTCCATATTAGATCAAATTACTTGAGCGAATATAATATTTAAGAATCACAAGACTATCGAATCATGCAAATGAGAAGAGGTGTTAAATTGAGCAAAGAAGCACCAACCAAGATTCCAAGGCATTTTTTTAATAGTAAATCTAAAAAAAAAAATTAGTGGGCAATATATATTTATCCTTAGACAATGGATTGAGTTCTTTGCACTGAAGTATTGAACATATTTGTCATAAATACAGGTACAGGAGCTACAAAAAAAAAAAAAAACATGCATACAATTATGTGTTGTCCATCTAGTGTGACAACATCAAGAGCCATCGACAAGCTCTTGAACATGCATACAAAACTAATTACCATGTTTTTTTAGGAACTCCTTGCAGTCTTCTCCTCGGAAGGTCAATGTTGGGTGCCACAATCTCAATCTCTTGTGGAAGACCTGAGGTGACAAAGAAACATGAGAGTGGTTCCGCAATGGAATAATTCTTTGGCTTGAAACAGGTCAACAACACTCCTGCTCCTAATGTTGGAGACCTAGAGACATTACAAAGAACCATTGAATTGAACAATTAACAGGGAGAAGGCCCCGGTGAGAATAGTTTCCAATACCTCACCACCATTTCCAAGAGTACGACATCCTGCAGCATCACTCCAACGACCCACCCCAGTAAGAAAGAAACCTAGAATTCATCAAATGTAGGAGGAGATAAGAACCCTCCTTGTGGTAAAATTGATAGTTCTCACAAGATTCTCATGAGAAAGAAGAGAAAAAATGTTGTAGGGCAAGTGGAAGATCCTAAAATTGAAAGTGAGGACACACCAAGAGACTACCTCCTTACAGTCAAAGACTTCATGGACACATCCTGCACAAGAAATTTGAGAGGTACAAATTACTTCATTCTGGGTGGAAGGGGACCAAGAGACCCCCTCCTTATAGGAAAAGACTTCAGGGACACAGGCTGCATGAGCAATTCCAGAGGTCCAAATTACTCCATTTTGGGTGGAAGGGGATGAGTAGTAGGAATATGCCTTGCACCATTGGGAGTTCTGGTCCTCACCCCCTAAGATGTTAATTGTATCTCCAGAGAACAAGAGAGAGGTCCGGTAATTGAATAATTCTTTGGATTGAAATATATCTCTCGATGCACAAAGAGACCATTTCCTTACAGCCAAATACTTCAGGGACACGGGCTGCACCATGGATAAATCCAAACCCGATCCAAAACCCTAAAAATTAAAGGAAAGGATACATATATTAGGGCGAGGACCACCATCTGAGTCGAGAGAGTCAAACTCTCAAGTTGCAAAGCAGATATTGCATTCAGTGTCGGTTTCTTTTCTTAAACCCCTTCCTTTGGTCTTGTCGGGACCGCTATCGATGAGCCGGGAAGTGCCCCCCGTTATGGTGGATTTAAATTTGGGCACAAGAGTGGGAACAATGTATGCATTGCCATCATCCATCATCGTATCATCGTCCATTAGATCATCTTCTTCCGGCTAGAAATCGACCACATCAACCTCTGCGTCGGCCATCAACACAGGGGGGTGAGCTGTCTGAGTAGGGGGGGTTTCCTTGGAATTCTTTGGCTTGAAATATATCTCTCGACACACCAAGGGAACATATCCTTCTTTGCTTCTAGGTGGTAGGAGATGAGTAGTAATAATATGCCCTGGACCACTGGAAGTTCTGGTCATCATGCCCGAAGTTGTTTACTGTATCTAGACAAAACTGTTCTTGAATTGCTGCCATAAGTTAACGAGAATGTTTGTTTTCTCCATATGATGTTTGAAATAAACATTCGGAAGGGATAATATAACCCTATACAAATCTTGGTTTAATGTGTATCAATGGGATATCTCCTCGAGCCTTTCGCTGATAAATGACAATCTCTACAATTCGTGCATAATGAGTTGTTACCATTAAATATTACTAATTGCATACTTAGAAAAAAAGTGTGAAGGTGGTGGTGACGATGAAGAGCGATTAAGGATTGGAGATTTTGTGAAGCTGCCAACCGGACGACGCGTGAAAGATATTCCATGATGCTTGATATGAACACTCAGAAGGGATAACACAACCCTCTACAAATCTTAGTTTAATTCATATTAATGACAGATCTGCTCGAGCCTTTCGGACATTAATGACAATCTTAACGGTTCTTGCAGGATGAGCTATTAGCATTGAAGATTAATAATTGCATATCTAGAAAGAAGTGTGAAAGTGGTGGGGATGGAAAAGAACGATTAAGCATTGGACATTTCATGAACCCGCAAACCCGCGAAAGAGATTCCAAGAAATGGCCAATGGTAGGTCGGGCTTCAAAATAGGGTCATGAGTTATACTCAGGAGACGTGACGGCTCGATGGTCAAATTATATGTCTCGAAAATTTTGACTGAAAAATATGTAACACAGAACAGTGCATAATGACGGACTTCGGTGGTCAATTTGTATATTGTGGAACCTCGGGTGTTGTGTTTAGGTCGCAGAACAATGGAAGCCCAATGTTGAGCAAGTATGGTCGGGAACCATCGATGGAAATAGTGGCCAAGTATGGAATGGGGAAGAGGTTGGTTGGACTCGTGATATAAAAGCATGAGACATATTCGGAAAAATGACTAAGTAACCAGAAAGGGAAAGTAAAGGAGAAAAAGAAAGGGGAATTTGGTTGTCAATTTGTAGATCGGGGAAGTCTAGGTGTTGTTTGTAGGCGATAGAACAATGGAAACTCAATGTTGAGCCCACCTACCTGGGAACCCGTGATCCAAAAAGTTGTTGAATATGGAACGGGGAAGCGGTCGATTAGACTTCTGATATAAAAGAATCAGTGGAAATATGAACACGTGAATCCGCCAACCCGTGCACCTAGACATTTTCTGAAAAATGACTAAGTAACCAAAAAGGGAAAGCAGAGGGAAAAAAGAAAGGGTAGGGCAATTTTTGGAAGCGGGAATTGGTGTTAACAAATCCCCATTTATGGTATTAACAGTAACTATAAAGTGCATTAAACAGGTGAACATGCTCTTCAATCAAGGAATAGATAAAGTGAGTCATACTTATACTTTCCAGGATGTGTTTGCATAAGAGAAGCATTGAAAATCTACAGGAAAATTAATTTTGGGATGTTCAAGTAAATTTATTGTACTATCAACTTCACTGTAAGTATAACAAAGACGAATTTTAATTTTAATTTTGTGTGGTTGATATGATAGTTCCACTAGACTTCACATAGTATATATCCTTTTATTTCAAAATATTTTTGAAGATGAATTTTGGTAATTTCATCGATCAAGTAAAAGTGCTAAAATGAGCTACATATTACATTTGTTTCACAGAGCCTACATTAAAAGGAAAAGTAGGTCTTGTATATTCTTTAAGATCATAGAAAAACCGCTAAGATCCTGAATGTATCATCCAACCATAATTCATAAATCGGGCCCATGAGAACCTTGAACTACAGCACGAAAGCACATGAACAAAAGTCTGCCAAACACAAGACAGTAAAAAACCAGCGGAGATTGGGCATTGTATCCCAACTATAACCAAATCCCCAAATAGGCACCAAGAAAAATTTTCGATTACTATTTTACCATGAAGCAAGATCACTATGAACATTTTCTTCTAATAGTACTATGTTCTATCATTACCAGTTCTAACAATGCCAAATTTCCAATATTATTGGAAATGCCTGATGGTTTCGTTCATAGGAACAAGCCATCTTGGCAGTTCAAAGGATGGACCTGATTTATTCACAATTGGATACTTTGTATGGGGTTTGTCCTCATGCTTCTCATTCCTGGACTGAACAATCTTATGCACTTCCAGTTCAATTTTCCATGGCACTGCAAAAATCTATTCATATCCTCATTGGGTAGCATGCACAGATACACATGAGATTGTTTCGTTTCCTTCCAACGCTTGATCGGAAAGAAAAAAAAATGGCTCAACCGATATGCAGTATGGCATTGTCCTCATTTAATGTAAATTTTCTATGGATCATAAAGTCATGTAGCATGTAGACATTGTTTTCCTTTTTCTATAGGTATACTTCATATGGCAATTTTGCTAACCCGGAAAGCACATATTGCAACAGAGGTTGTCTAATTGTACAATGTATGATTGTGTTGTTGACGATTCGGATGGAAGCGTTGAGGTAATGTCTATATATGTAAGGGAATTTTTTACTGCATCGTAGACAATCAATTGTATCGTCATTTATGAAAGCAAAGGCAGAAGCAGGAGAGTTGCATTTGGAAGATACAGGCTCGAAGGGGGTTGAATACGCATTCGCTACAACCAAAACACCCTTAACCTGGGCATGTGAGCATAGTAGTTAATATATTGAACAATATAATATAAAACTGCACAACAAAAAAAACTGCAGAAAATTGGTTAAGGCAATTTTTATGAGCAAAGTGTGGATGGAATTGTATATGTATATGCACAACAGTTGTGGAGCTAGTTGGTTTCTTGAGATCCCATACTATGTTTGTTCGCAATTCTGTTACAAATGTTGCTTGGGTTGTGTGAAAGATCATTTCCTTAATATCTCTTTTCTTTGTTATATTTTTTAAGAGCATAAGTGGAAATTTCCCTTTATGCAATTGTTATTCCATTGAGGAAAACAAATTTGAATAGGTGTCAAACAATTGCAGCTGCAACATGGAACATTGTAATAGTTGTGTAACATAACTGAGATATATGAACATGTGAAAGTAAAGGACAAAACTGGATATGGAGAGCAGTACCATTGCCTTGTCGTTGTCTGACTCTCCATATTTTATATGGAGAATGTGTTGCGAGCCAAGTTTTCTCACGAGTGACAGCTGCACCAATGGTTCTGATTGGGTAAGTGTCATTGCTCTGTGCAAGTTGGTTGATTGTTGTGTCCGATACGAAATGATATTCTACACAAATCGCGTGGATTTTTTCCACAATACTTGTTTCGTTGAGCGATATAATCCGATCACAATCACCACGGTCATTTATTGTTTTTGGCTATATATTAAAATTTGTAATGGATATCCCATTACCTAGAAAGATCTTTTTTGCATGTTTCTGGACAAGTTGTGTAGGGATAATTAGTGTGACCGTCATCATGGCTTCCTTGTTTTTCATGTCAGCACGCACAATGCATCTAGTTTTTTTTTCCTTGTCCAAGTAGGTGCTATACACGACCATTATGTCCCTGATGAAAATTTGTCCAGTTCGGTGGTTGTTCAAGCCTTCTATCGATAGACTATTCGGTGTTATAAGTTTAGACCTTATGACATTTTTTGAACAGGGAACGTAATGTGAATGGTGGTATGCATTATTTTTAATTTTTTTTCCTGGCATAAATGTCCACATAGACGCACAACTTGGATGAAGTATGCAGGCCAGAGTTTTGTAACCAGACCTCTTAGTCTACGGAACTTGCACTATGTTCAGTGTTTCACTTGCGCTCGTCAATACTTCTTGTGAACTGCAAAGTATGTGTTGCAGATGACATCATCATATTTATCATGGCATAGATGAATAAATAGCTTAGGATATTTGTTTGGTAAACATATCAAGAGCACAATGTATGAATCTTTACCTTTGGCCTTGTTGTTCTGTTGATGTTTGCAATGATTGACTGCTCATGCCCATGTCACTAGTCCAACTTTTTTTGATGCAAGCATGTGTACATGAACATCAGAAGGACTGAATTGGAATATACATTGTATAATGTCCATAATTGTTCTGAATGTCACATACAGGCTCAAAGGAGATGGAATATGAAATAGGGTGTCAAGGGATACTCAGGAAACATGAGGACCCGGCGGTCAAATTGTGTGCTTTAGAATTTTTACTACAAAAATGTGTAACACAGAACAGGGCATGATGGGGGATTTCGGTGGCCAATCTGTATATCACGGAACCCCCGAAGCTAAAGGCGCAATTTTGAGCCCGCCAGCCCGGGAACCCGCGATCGAAAAAGTGGCTAAGTATGGAATGAGGAAGTCGTCGGTCAGACTCATGATATAGAAGCATGAGTATAAATGTGAACCCGTGAGTCTGCCAACCTGCGCACCTAGACATTTTCGGAAAAACAACTAAGAAAAGCAACCAGAAAGCGAAAGTAGAGGGAAAAAAGAAAGGGGAATTTGGTTAAGTATAGAAGGGGAAAAAAAGGGACAATAGAGAGTGGGAAAATAGAAATGGGGAGGGCAATTTTCGGAACCGTGAAGTCTCAAAAAAGGCCCATTGTTGCCAAATCATAATTTTCTAGTCCAATATTTTATCCACCTACTCATTTTGTGTGTTTGATTTACCATCACAATTGGCATACCTTTTCGAAGATTGTACTTCAGCTTCCTTTGTTGTGGCATATAATATTGCATCCTCTTGTACAACTAATTTGTTTCTTTCAATGTAGAAAAAACAGTGGACATGAAGGTAAGTTGGTATGTAGAAATACATGTAAAAAAATAAATACAGTTCTATGTATTTCAATGCAGTAGCACAGAGAATACAATTGACATGAAGATAAGTTATTATGTAGGAAGATACGTGGTATCTACATAGAATAAATTAGGTGCAAAGAGGCAGAACAAATATACAGACAATAAATGAAATACAAAACAATGGAATATGCAATAAAAGTAGAAGCATGCACCTTTGTATCTCCTCTTCTACGTTTTTGGTAAAGGGTCATTGGTTTTTTCCAGTTATTATGTTTGTTTCAATGTGGGAACGCACAAAATACAATGAACATGAATGTAAGCTGGTATGCAAGGGAAAACAAGTAATATGTACATACAGTAAATTAGAAGCAAAGGAATAGAATAAAAGAGAGTTAGAAACATGAACCTTTCTTTTTCTTGATCCATGGTTGTGATTATATAGAATTTTTCCTGGCCAAAATATATTACAAGCCAGAAAATATTAAGAAGTTGGATGGTTGTAGCTGAATGATTTGGTTTGTGCAACAAAGTATCCAGATATGCTTTGAGACATGGAAATATAATTTTGTAATATCTTTGATGTATATTTCATAATTCAAGTAGAAGAAAAATTGCATCGTGGTCAGACCAGTCTGTGTACAAGATAAAGAGGTTGTATTGTGATATGGGCACATTTCACCATATATGGTCAATAAGTGTGTTTTGTACATGTTTTATCTTAACCAAAAGAAAGCGGACATTGTAATTGCACATGTAGTTTTCCAATTGTTTTGTTATGGCACTATTTTGTAGCATGTCAACACTAAAGTATCCTAGAATGATAATGATTTCGTCCAAATGTAAATGGTGTGATGCATTTGAGAAAACATTCATTATGTTAGCAATGTTTCACGTGGAGCGGAATAGAGATTGAATATTTCAATTTGCAATCCACAGAATATTGCCCTTGCTAGCACCATCTCCGTATATTTTTTCTTCTACAAGAACATTTTGCAAAGGCATGTAGGTATGGTTCAGAGTTTGGAGAAAAAATTGGAGCAAAATTTAAGAGCAGGAGGGAAAGATATGCCAAGTTTGTGAAATTTTGGTGCATCCTAGGCACTGTTGTACCATACATACCCCTTCTACACCTACCTGCAATTTTCTTCTACAAGAACATCCTGCAAAGGCAAAAAGCTTGACATCATATTTTTCATGCGAAAGACATGGGTTCGATTCTCGTACAGGATAGGCAGGTACGGGATAGGCGCTAGATTTCCACTTCGTCACACACGGCAAAGCACCGGGTTTGCAATGATAGAAAAAATGACAGACGGAGTTGTGCACACGACATTGGCATGCACATGGTGCAGAGCCTTGGGAAAAAATAGGAGGAAAATTTAAGAGCAGGAGAAAAAGATATTCCAACCTCTATGGAAAGTCTACAGGATAAGAATAATGAATAAATACTTACACATTATTACTTGCAAAATGCCAACAGTGAATAGTAAACAATGAATATGAATGAAAGTATGCTATTGAAAATTACTCGTTAA
This sequence comes from Picea sitchensis, assembly GCA_010110895.2. NCBI lineage: Eukaryota > Viridiplantae > Streptophyta > Pinopsida > Pinales > Pinaceae > Picea > Picea sitchensis. The sequence continues at coordinate 68,297 of SNQJ01S0026153.1, read as the reverse complement.
TGATGAACGACAGAACCACAGGTCCACTTGCGGGTGCAGAACTTGAACCCTGCAAAGTGAAAAAAAAGCTCCAATTGTCGGTGTAGGACCCCAACCTTGCAAAGTCAAAGAAAACAAAAGCAAGCAGCAAGCAACAAACCAGTGAGAAACCACCAATAAGTCGAACTGCAGGTGCAGGATGTCAAAATTGCAAAGTTGAACCAAACAACAACCAGCAGCAACTGACGAACCAACGAACCAACGAACAAGCAACAACCAGTGAACCAATAAACAATATATGTATCTTCAATGATGACCAAATTGCATTCCAAGCATAGAAGAAATCTGAAACATATGATGGCCATGCAAGTGGAAATACTTAAACATTATTACTTGCAAACTGCAAATAGTAAACAACAAAGAACAAATACGAATGAAACTATGGTATCAAAACTTACTCGGCAACGATGAACAACAGAAGCGCGGGTCGAATTGTGGGTGCAGGACTTGAACCCTGCAAAGTGAAGAAACAGCTCCAATTGTGGGTGCAGGACCCCAAACTTTGCAAAGTTGAAGCAAACAAAATCAAGCAACAAGCACCAACAGGTCCAACTGCAGGTGCAGGACCTCAACCTTGCAAAGTCGAACCAAACAACAACAAGCAACAACCAATGAACTGGCGAACAAGAAGCAACCAACAAACCAGTGAACAATATATGTATCTTCAATGATGATTAAATTGCATTCCAAGCATAGAAGAAGTATGAAACATATGATGGCTATGTGAGTGGAAGTGGACAATGATATTGTCCAAATTCACTACAACATTGTATGGAAAAATTCAAGGAAAAATGTATTCTAAGAAACCTATGTAAGTAAACATTTAAGGCTATCAGGCATGTTTAAGGGCCTCGCGCTATGCAAACATTTAAGTTGTCAGGCCTGTTTAAGGGCCTTGCGCTATGTAAACATTTAAGTTGTCATGCCTATTCAAGCACCTCAAAAAGAGTGTCAATGCTCAAAACTTTCGGTATGTAAACATTTCAATACAAATAGAAATAATAAAAACATTAAATAAAAAAAAGCATCGATGCTCAGAACTTTTGGTATGTAAACATTTGAATAAAAATTAAAAAATTAAAAAAGAGCATCGATGCTCAAAACTTTGGATATCTAAACATTTACAACATTGGGAATAGCGGAGCTGACAATAAGACTTCCAATCTATTCTCCAATGAGATGATGACATATAAGGTTTTTTTATTATATAAAAAATCATGTTTTTAGTTCTATAGCTCGAACAATAGACATGATGCGAAAATTTATAGTCAAAGGACATATTAATATGAAGTCAACAAATTATCGATCGCTATAGTCCCTCTACGCCTTCGGCAGGGACTAATAACAAAAATAGAAATATAGTTTGTTGTTTAACTAAATATTGACAAAAATAGAAATAAAATAAAGAATATGAAAAAATGTTCACTTCCAAGCATTAAATTAAACTCTATATTATGAATGAAAAACAAAAAATCATAAAGCAATGAAGTCAACACTATTATCTAACATTCAAACACAAATAATAATGGGAAAAACATAATGTTGAATTAACTTTAAATGAGAATGTTCATGGAAACTAACAAATGTAACACGTGTATAGAGGCCTTCTTGTAACAAGTATGCTCAAGCTCCAAATTAGGGAGATGAAAATAGCAAGCTCTTTATATGAATGGGTAGTGGTAACACATGTAGAGAGGCCTTCTTGTAACAAGTATGCTCAAGCTCCAAATTAGGGAGATGAAAATAGCAAGCTCTTTATATGAATGGGTAGTGGTAGAAACTAATTATAAGGTAAGAAACTCTTATTGGTGAAGAATGAATAATGGATCAAATATTTCTAATGAAATTTTGGCAATGTAGCATTTCTCTTCTTTCCTCAAAATGGATCAAATATTTCTAATGAAATTTTGGCAAGGTAGCATTGCTCTTCTTTCCTCAATGTAAAATGCAACACATGACTTTTATTTATAGGTAAATAGTGTATCCCTCTTTTGGAGATAGTTTCCATGTGAAGTCTCTCTNAAAATGGATCAAATATTTCTAATGAAATTTTGGCAAGGTAGCATTGCTCTTCTTTCCTCAATGTAAAATGCAACACATGACTTTTATTTATAGGTAAATAGTGTATCCCTCTTTTGGAGATAGTTTCCATGTGAAGTCTCTCTATGATTAATGAAAATTCATTAGTTTAGTGGAAATCATGGAAGTCTAAATCAATGGTATTAATGAATACAAGGGTTTGACAAGCTCCACACGTATCCACTATGTTCCCTAAACAAGCACACACACATTAATGAACCACGAATGAGCATTTTTTGCATTAATAAGGGTCGCATGGAAATAGAGGGATTTCCTGCGTGTTACACATTGGAAAAATGATGATAAACTACTTGGCTAAATGAGGTACCATAAGGTCATATGATGATAAATTGAAGTGCATAAGGTGGATTATTACTCAATATTGATGTATTTGGAGAAAACTACTCAAATTGTATAAGTGAGCAAAATTAGGTTGATAACATTATTAGAAAATATATAGGCTAGAAAAAATCATTGGTGTCACAGATTGTTGATGGGGGGAGATTGATTCTAGTAAAGTTAGTTCTAGAAGCAATTTTGGTATTCTAGCATCTTCCAACATACATTCCAAATGGAATTCTAGAAAATATCAGGAAGAAATCCTTCAAATTCTCGTGGACAGTGAAAAAAGAAAAAGACAATGAAAGTTCACACTTAGTAAAGTGGAAAACATTGTTAATCTAGAAGAGGAAGGGGGTTGGAGTTTAAATAATATCCACTTCTTTGTAAAACCACTCATTGCTAAGAGTGTTGGGAGAGGAATAAAACATGAAAGGTTAATAAAGGAAGAAAATAATCATGTATAAATATATGAGGCATGGTTATTTAATGGATTCGATAAGGAATCCAAAAGAAACTACCAATAATGTCTCGACCCACTAGAAGGCACTTGTTCTTTCCTTTTTCTGTGATTTTCAATTGGCTTGCTTGGAAGGTGGGAAATGGCGAGTAGGTCATAATTGGTGTAGATCCCTAAATAGAGTGTAGGAATTTGCATCGAATTTTAGAGGGGTTTATAGAGATTATTCAAGAGCAGAGTTTCTATACTCTTAACCATGTAGTAGATCTTGGGACAACAAGTATATATCGATAAGGTTGGGTTAGTGCACAAAGGTTGGGGTTGGAAGGTGAAATTGTAAAAATATGGAAAACTTGTGGGGACAATGTTCATCAAAACCATGTCAGCTTAAACGAGAAGAAGACACCATAGGTTGGTCAAAAAATCAGGGTTTGGGAGAGTATACAATGTAGTTAGGATATCAAGCAATGTTTCAATTGAGGCATAAGAACCAAATTGGTGGTGGAAAGTGTTATGAAATCTCAAGCATCAAAATAGACACGTATTTGTATATGTCTAACCATCGAGAATATAGTAGTGATGTAGAAGGTTGAAAAAACAAAGTCAATAGGGACCAAGAATATGTATATTGTGTAGAGAATATGACGAAACAATCTCCCCATTTGCTTATAAAAAGTTCTTATAAAATCCAAACCTTGACATATGCTAAGTACTTAAAAGGGGTAAAATATGGATGGGTAGGAGACATTGTAAAAGAATGTTTAAGGTCTTGACTTAACAAGAAAGAACTAAATAAATTCAAGGCTCTACTCTGTATGATCATATGGGGCATTTAGTTGGAAAAAATTCTCAAAGATTCTAGGATAAACACACACCCATCTTGTAATGTTTCTCACAAGTTAGATCTATTTATTAAGTTATAAAATCCATGTAAAACAAAAAAGAATTGGACAAATAGAGATGGTAGTCATTGATAGATACCAAGCATGGTTTTTTTTTCAGTGGATCTAGTTAACACTGCCTATAATTCAACAGTGCAGGTGGAATATTGTTTCTTAAGATATTCATTCATGTAAATCTTAAAGCAAAATTAGAAGGAGAAAATGAGGATAACATTTCTCCTAACCATCGAAGGTAGATCCAATTGATACTATGTTGAGTTTATGGCTTTAAGATTTCTTTTGAAGTGTGCTATGGACTAAAATGTTAATCACTTTCAGATCTTTGGACATTTCAGCATGGTTATAAATTTGATGAAATACACAACTCAACAATCCAATATCATGCTTAGGCTTATTGGTAATCAGCTAAAAAAGGTGGTAAATTTCTTTGAAACCCTTTTTTTCACAAATTTTTAGAGAGTTGAATGAGACAACAAATGCTTTGTCAAAGGAAGCACAAGAAGTAACTAAAGACGCTTTTACCCCAGAATAAATTAGAGAAGGTAATTTTAATATATCTTCTTTTAGATTCCAAGTATTATACTTTTGTTTGAGGAAAGGTGATAGTTTTCCATGAAATTAATACTTTTGTTTGAGGAAAGGTGATAGTCTTCCATGAAATTAGAGAAGGTAATTTTAATATCTCTTATTTTAGATTCCAATTCTTATACTTTTGTTTGATGAAAGGTGATAGCTTTCCATGGATGATGGGTGATAGTTACTACATGGTCTTTTCTAATATTTAGATTTATCGTGAAATAATTAAGATTGTCATGTTGTTTTTTAAACCAAGACTTTTTAGAGATTCAAGATATTATATAGGATTTTAAAATTTTTAGAGCAATATTTTGGACATTTGAAAAGAAGTTAAGGGGCTATTTACATTGAAGATGGAGTATTTTATCTTTCCTGGGATAGATTTTGATGCTCTTGGTATATATAAATGTAATAATAACATAAAAAATTTAAATTTCATTCTATTATTAATAGAAATGTTGATTGTTTATTTGGAAAAATAAAATCCAAGTAACAAATGGAACTATATCAATTTGTTTGAAGGAGAGAAAAAACAATCCCAAATCAAGTCACTTCTTTGAGGTGTGTTTTTGTTAGCGAGTGTGCTTTGGACAGTCTTCTATAGTAGTAGATTTGGGCACATGTTGCATCGTATTGTGTCCTATAGAATCTAGAAAGGGCACATCATAGTTTTCAATGAGAAGGCACATCATTCTTGATTTATAGAGGGAGAGGGTGCATGTATTCGTGCACCTTCTATATAGCCATATATGAGGCATGCACCACCACTAGATAATGTTGTAGGCATGTGACACCAGTTAAAGATTAAATTTGGTTTTATTTTTAGAAGTCACGGTAAAAATAAAATAAAATTTGATTTTATATTTTTTGGTAAATTCTATTTTTGAGTTTGAGTCACATGCAAACCGATTTTGTAAATATTGGTATGCCCTTCTCAGATCTATAAGAGAGAGCACAAAGGTATGGGTTCATTCATTTAGTTTTGAGTCTAACAACTAGGATTTTTGAGGTATTTTCCTATAGCAATTTTTTTTCATGTTCACAATTAATAAAAGTAGTGACAGGTTTTAACAACGGACTGTTGAATTCCGTTCATTGTTTTATACATGTGTTTATAGATTCTAGCATTTATTACATGTTTATTTTGATAGGTTCTTAATGTTGTTTTAGTTTCTTGTATGAATTGTATTACAATGCAGACTCTACTCACCATGAGTTAGAAAATTTCTACAATGTATCTAAATAGTTCATTGAAACCTTCTAGGAATCCTTGAATGAATAATAGCACTACTACCTATGAGAGGGAATTAATGAAAGGTTTCATAGGTGAGATTCTCATGATAGGTGCTTGAGAAAAGAACAATGGACATGTGATTATGTTGTTTTGTTTGTTAGGTTGTTGATCTATTTTGTTTCGTAGAATATCCCAGTGTAGCAATATGACTAGATTCAGTTTCAAATATGAAGACATATTAGAAAGTCACTCTAATTTTTTCTTGTGGAAGTGTCAAGTAAATATGTTTTTGGAGGAGCAGTATTTGTGGGAATTTGTTGATAAACTAGTTGTAAACCTTATTGATCATATGTTGTTGGAAAATCATAAAAAGTAGAGGGCCAAGGTCAAGCGAGTCATCATGGACTCTGTGAAGGATCATTGATCCTTCACATTGTTAGGAAGATCACTGGAAAGAAAATGTTTGATGCTTTAGTTACTTTCTATCAAAGTGAGAGCATCAATGGAAAGATGTTGAGGAATAAGCTTAGAGCCACACGGATGAGCAACACAACTGTTATCGTTGCCTATTTTATGAGTATTATTGAACTCCATGATCAATGTGCAAAATTTGGATAGGAGGTCAAGGGTGATGAGATAGTATCCATCACATTATATGGGTTTTTTTCTTCTTGGAAACCTTTTGTTCATGGGTTCAGTACTCGGAAAAAAATTCCACTTTTGATAGGCTATGGGATCATTTCATCTAGGAGGAGACAAAATTGAACATTGTCACAAGCATGGAGGAAGAAGAACATAATCTCTCCCTCATAAACAAGATGAAGAATGGAAACAAGAAAGAAGGAAAATGGAAGGCTCAGAAAGGGAAGAAAGAGGATTTAGATTCCTCTAACCAGGGAAAGAAGGAGTTGCACCACATCAAGTGATTCAATTGTCTGAAGTTTAGGTACTTTGCTTCTTAGTGCCATTAGTAGAAAGAGAAATACAAGTAGTAACAATAGAAGTAGTTAGCAGAAGTGTAGAAGCATCAACTAAAGTGGATGATCTTTCATCCAAGCTTGACACTCACTTCTCTATGGTTTCATCCCTATCATCTAACACCATGTTTGGTTTCCATTGGTATGTGGACAATGGAGCCTCCAAACATATGACTTCTAACAAGAGGGTCATCAAAAAACATTAAGGGAAATAGGAAAGCATGCAAGTGGATCTTGGTGATGATCCCACATATCTTGTACCGTATGTAGCCTGCTAAACCAATTAAAATTCCCTGATATAATAAAATTAACAAAGGAAACATGCCTAGAATTTCTCATGCATATTCATATTAAAATCTATGAATGCAACCATTCAACAAACACAACATTTACACAGTTGAAATAAATATAGTAAAATATAACATAAGACTTATCTTTTAATGGAAGAAACAACTGGATGCATACAGAGGATGTTACTCCCAACTTTAGGCTTGTTGTTCCATTACTCTCAATGGTAATCCACCCCTGAGCTAGGGCTATGAGACCACAAGGACTTATGGCCCTCTTGGTTGTCCATTGTCCACATACAGCAGCCCAAAACCCAAGTTCTAACTCCTACATCAATTATAATCTGCCCACTCTCTTTCCCCTCAACCTACACAACCTAAGGAATCAGATCCCCTTCTTTGCCATGCAGACCCTCTATATATCCCACTTCCCTCCATGGCTCCATCACAAGGTCAGCCATGAAATCGCATAGCTGGGGACTTCAGGAATTCTCGGCTATAATTTTGGAGTACTCATAGTAGCCACCCACGAGCTCTTGATTGTTTTTACTCTACAAGAAATACACTACAAGGACATAGCCTGATTTTTAGTATCATGGATACTCTCATACACATCATGGTTGGTGTTCTATCCCAGCACCCAAATATCCTCTGCATTGCAATCCCTTAGGCTTCCCACTCCCCTTCCAGGGATCCAACACAGGTCAAACATGAAGTATCAGATTTATGGCTCTAGGAATTCTAACTACAACAACTTCACAGTTATTGACTCCTGCAAAAATTCCAACCAACAATATCTTATTCCCCTCAACCTACATGTAATGTCCCCAAGGTCGATCCCTGTTGTAAATCATGTTTATGAAATGAATTGCAATTATGTTTTTTATAGGTTGGTGAGACAAGTTAATATAAGTTGGTGGGATTATGTGATTATTAGGCCAGAGAGCCTAAGTGTTGAAGGCCAAGAGCCTGATTTTGTACATGTATCTATGCAGAACATTAATAAAATTATAAACATCGTTGCGTGTAGACCGACCACGATGAATGAGTGATGGGGGACTAAGCTTCCACACAGTGGGCAAGGGATTAGGGGCTGGAAGGTGGGAAGAGGGGCTAAGTTTTGAGCCTAGGGGCTTAAGCCCTTGGGAATAATATTTTAATATTATTCCAAAAGACATGTGAATAGTATGTTTTATCCTAAGTTCTTTTTGGAAAGACAAGCAACTTCCAAATGGAAGGAACGCGTGCTGAAGGAATGCATGCAGTTGCATGGGTGACAAGTGTCAACCCAAGCACATGCAGATAAAACTGTTGAGTTGAGCCATGATGGGGGTTCCCCTTCCATTCTACCCGACCGTCTGAACATGAACGGTCCGACCTCTGCAAGAATACCCTGGTGCATCCCTGAAAGCCGAAAATCCTATGTTGATTTCTGAGATAGTCGGTACATCCTCTATCTGAATAGTTTGAGCCTGTGCGTGGAATCTCTGTACCCTTGGTGCAATCCCGAAACCAAAACCGTGAGTCTACCCCGTGATTGTGGAGCCTATTTGGTAAGCCTGTGTCTGTTTTCCCCGTTGGTTGTTGTGGCCATGCAGTGCTGGACTGCGCGTGGCTTGCTAGCCAGTGTAAGTTCGTTCCAAGCCTGTGTGTAACCTCTCTCCAGGTGAGGGAGGTGATTGTTGTTGGAAGAGGCAGGTTTTCAGGCCTGTGAGCAACTCTTTCCAGGTGAGAGAGTTTGTTGGGAAGTGGTTTCTTCCAGAGAGTGTCCAGCACCAGCTTCGGTCTCTGAGACTTCCTGATCTGGCTTGTTGCCGAGACCTAGAGAGGGAGGTGTAGCACTGATGGACTGTGCTTGTGAAGGTGTATACTCCCAGGCGGAACAGGCATGTGGGGAATGAGAGTCCAAGAGTAGTGGGCATAAGATGGCATCTTAGGAAGAATCATTCCAGTTGTTCTGTGTTGTTTTCCCTATAACCTTAGCCTAGCCTAGGATTCCTTGCCCTGGGGTGGAGCTTAGTCCCATCTCGAGGGTGACCCACTGTTGAGCTTGATGAGCAGTGTGGTCTAAGGCTGGGAGGTTCGTGGAAGGCTTGCATGTGGTTGGTCGACTTACCATTGTTTCAAAGATAAGTACCAGACGATGTTTTAAGTATGTTTTTGCATGTCTGTGTATTTATATTTATCATGCATTCTACTGTGTATATGAATTAATGTTAATTCCATGGATTATTTATGTTAGCAGTAATTTTGTGTTGACTCTGAGTTTAAATGTGTTTAACCTGTTTTAAATGCATGTTATTAATTAAGCATAAAATGATGTTGTTCCACAAAGTAGCGTCTGCCCAGCCAGTGGGTTGGATGACGGTCGGGGGAGCGTTACAGAATGGTATCAGAGTGTTACAGTATGAAAGAGAACTACAGTTTGGTATCAAAGCCAAGGTTTCGACGCTGAGCCTAGATGGGCCAATTGAGTGGTCTTTGGACCGAGGTTTTGAGGAGAAATTGTGTCTAGAAGACCAATTTCGGACCTTGGAATGCTCTGGAGTGTCAAGGAGTTACTTGACCGTGTTACAAAGCTCAAGAGGTTTAGCGGTATTTTAGAACTGCAACCGGTGTGGTATATGGCCACCGGGAGAGAGAGAGAGCTCAACGCATGAAGTTTTGGAGCCGTAGGATCTGTTCGAGAGGAAAGGAGAACCCTCACAACCATCAGATCTGGAAAATGTGCGCAGGGTTTAAAACCCTTTGAAGTTGCACAGGAGTGTGAAAATTGCAGTATGTGAAATCTCGAAACGATCTACACCGTAGATCGTAAGAGAGGAACTTGACCGTTGGATCAAGTGGAAGAGTAGATAGTAATTTCAGAAATTCGGCAAATGGAAGTTCAAGATGTGTGGATGCAAGAACTCTCGATGCCCGAAACCTCGAAACGCTGAAAGGATCTGCATAGTAGATCCAATAAAATTCTAGCCATTGGATTTTCGACTGGAATGGACGTGGACACATGGATGTGCACCACGTGCCAGCGAGTCGAGAAGACATGCGAGAATGGTGGGACCCAATGACGTCACCGAAGGTGACGTGGACCCTCCTGAACGTGCCACGTGCCACCGTGGTTAATGGCGACATCCGTACTGTGGCCTCGAAGAGTAAAGTAAATCAGAATTTCAGAATTCGGGAGTTGGAGTGACGAGGGGTTGGGAGTCACTGCATCATGAACTCCCGGGTACCAAAGACCCGAAACCCGAAAGCGAGTGTGAGAGACTCGTGGACCAAAACCCCGAAACCCGAAGTCCCGAAATCTTCGAAGATGGAAGAACCACAACGGATTTTAACAGTTGGATGTTGGGTAAACGTAGACCGTCGATCCACCCGATTTACGCGAATTCGGTAAATCGGAACTCCAGGAGATAGTTGTGTGTGCCTTAAACTCTTCGAAGGCCAAAGACCCAAGTAGCACCTAGTAGTCTATCACTTGGTCACTACCCTTGGTCATGTGGGTAGGGACTAAGAAAGAGGGAGCTATCACCCAAAAGTACAGAGCCGAGCAGATCTCGGAAAATTCGTGAAATTGAAGCATTTTCTTAAATTGGATTCTTTATGAACGATGAAGGAATTGTCAAGAAACGAAGGCCTGACAAATTCTAGTCATATGCGCATTTGTATTGCAGAGGGTTTACGAGTGCTAGAACTTATTTGAATTGCCACAAAGTGCAAAGAAATGGAAAAGACACATAATGCTTCCAGTTCAGAAAACGAAGCTTAGAAGAGATAGCGTAGAACTTTTGTATGTAGAGTGTGCATATCCAGCGCTAGGAGTGTTTATAGAGGGAACTTGTTTTAAGTTCGAAAGACTCTAGGAGACGAGCATAGAGGATGCCAGGAGGGCACCAGAAATTCTTTTGGAAAACACCATCGAAGCCTTTGAAATATTTGAAATCCTTCAAGTTAGGGAGGAAGTCAAGTCCATAAGAATTGACGCCAAGATATTTGGAAAGAAGTCATTGAGAACCTGAACGGATGGTAGGAATCCTTGGAGGTAAGACTGTGCAAAGGAAAGCACCGAGAAAACAGAATCCCTAAAGGTTCTGTGGAAGCTCTGCCAGGAGGGCATTGAGAAAGTGCATAGAGTGCACAGAAGAACTCTATTATGAGATCAGAGGAAGGAGAAGTGTCGAGAAGGAAGACAGAATTTCTGAGAATTCTGTGAGACTCTGCTAAGAGGGCATTGAGCAAATGCACAAGATGCATTGAGGAGAACTCTATTTTGAGTTCAGTGAGAAGATAGAGTCACTGAGGATTCTGGAGAACTTTTCCAAGAAGGGCATCGAGTTGGTGCAAGTGTGCATAGAAGGAACTCTTTCGAGTTCTGAGATAGGAGAAGTGTCACAGGAAGACACTCACAAGGTTACTGAAGACCCTGTAGGCTCAACAAAGCGTCCTTGAAAAAGAAGTTTCAAGAGGGCACCAATCTCCATTTGAAGGAGAAGACAAGGGTTGAATCCCTTAGAGGTTCAAGTTCTAAAGCTCGGGAAGGATAGTGTTTTTGTGCACAGAGTAACAACAAAGAGGGGCAGGAGGTCAAGAAACCCTTCGAGGTTTCACAGTCGACAAAGCTCAGGAGGGACAGCGTTCCTAGAACACAGGCGAGATTCAAAGGAATTGAGATCACAGGGGAAGCGAAGGTTGAGGCCTTTCAAACTTCGGAAAATATTCCAAGGGGAAGGAATAAGTTATAAAGCTCAGGAGGGAGCATAGTTGTCATTAGATCAACTGGAGAGGAAGAGATCTGGGTCGTCAGATTTAGTGAAAAGAACCGATAGTCATCGGATCAGGAGGAAGGCGCATGGAGTTTAACCTCTGGGAGGTCTTAAAGGAGAGGAGTCGTATGGATGGTGGAGACACTTCATGGAGGAAGTGTCGAAGTTGCGAGAGTCGTTGGATCTTGCAGAGCAGTGAGGGCATTAAGGTCGAGTATCTTCCGATACTCTGAAGCTCAGAAAGGATAGCGACCGTCAAATCCGGGTCAACGACAGTTGTTGATCTCATTCACGAAATCGCGAATTCGGGGTTCGTGAGTTCGGAGGGCAGACCAAATTCTTGGTTCCACGAAGTCTCGAGTCACGAGGAGCAGGGAAGGAGATCCAAACCGTTGGATCTAAGCCATGGGAGAACCGTTGGATCAGAACCTCCGCGTGGTATCGCGTATCAGGGGTTCAAGGGTTGAAAGAAATTATTTTTAACTGCGAGGTCGCGAAGTGCCGAGTGTCAAGGGCTCATAGAACACGTGGCACATCCATTAGGTGGGGACCGCGTGGTTGACAGGTGGCGTAACAATAAACGCCCAGAGAAAGGGGAAGCGGGTGACAGGTGCTAGACACACGTCGCCTGGAAAGGAGTCAACTCATCACTGACTTTCGTGTCTCGGGGATTCGCAAAGGAGGAGCATGAGGGCTCAACACTCCAACTCACGAAGTCGCGAGTTGGGAGTAGTGCTATCACTTATCCCTAGCCGGTGGTTATGTGTGGAAATCACTAACAAGGAGGATCCATACCCATATCACATCTCGGGTATTGGCGTTTGGAGAAAGAGGAGTCGAGGGACTTCGACTCATGAACTCGCGAGTTGCGAGAGGCGCTTGCGCTAAGGTAAGGTCGTGGTCGCATGGAAATGTGAGGCTCGCGCCTGGCATCAAGTTGCACAGGGCGGGTTTTCTTGAAGGACATGTGGATCGGATTCATTGGAGTTCCAACAGAGAATCAAAGGAGCCGCTTCGGCTCAAGGAGAATTTAGAACAATCCTGTGCGGATCTTGGCCCGAGAGTCGGAGGTCTACGTTAGAGCTGAAGTGTTGGTTATAAATTTGATAAAAGAAGCATGAAAGCTTCTACTGCTATCAGATATTCAGGTAGTATAATTTTTAATGACAGCCATGCAGGTATGAGTTTTTATCACTCTTTTTGCATAATTGTTGAAAGGAAATTTTGGTTAGAGTTTCCTCAGCCAGAGATATGTTAAAAAAATCACCTAATTATATGATTGAATGCATACCACTGGATGTGGTAAAGGATGTAGGCCTGTGTTAATTCAAATCTTTTTAGCTTCTCAATGCACACATTGACATAGTAGAATGTCATGTTAATTTGGTTATGGGGTAATAAACAAAGAATTAAAGATAAAAACTGGTTGTAGGAATAAATGTCAGTAAGCTAGTCATGTATGAAACCAGGACCTGGTTGAATATGACAAGGTATGGAGAATGTGGCAACACATTGGCTAAAATTCCAACTCATGGATGGTAAGATACATGACTGAGATAGAGAGCATTATGTAATTCAATGCAAGTTGCACTGAATAAGAATGCATTGAGAATTGCACTCATGCATAATGAGTGGTAGAATTGTATACTAAATGCAATGGTTGAATATGTTTTGTAAGTACATGCATATATATTATTGCATGGAAATAATTATACCAATGGATGAAATGTTGCTAACCATTGAAGTTGAGAACATTTCAAGAACTGTTAAACATTGCAACAGGAAAGTTACAAGCCAGGTAGTCACAGGAATAGAGACTACATAGAATTTTATGTTCAGAAAATTGAAATAATGAACTTACTGTTCTTAATTATGAACATGCATATGCATAGAATGACGAGTCATTCTATTTGGTCAAGTTGTTTGGTAATTGTGATTGAATTGCCAGGTGCAGGAAATTCTAAGATTATTGCATAAGATGTTGTACATGTTGAATTATGATGTACAGA
>SNQJ01S0026153.1:20208-52521 GCA_010110895.2 Picea sitchensis | reverse complement strand
TTGGTGGTATTTTCTATGTGGGACCCTCATACGTGTCACCTTCTTGTCAACTCAGACCCCCCTCGCTCATCACCACTTACCGCCTAACACCCCCTCCGAGTAAACCACCAAACCACTCATACATACCACCTTTGTTCTCAGACGTCACACTTCACTACCTACTACACATCACACTCCACTACCGCACTCTACTTCCACACTCCACTACACTGCCTACACATCTCACGCATGTCAACAAACTACCTCAGCAAGGACATGTGGAAAACCACGTCAGCAAGGACACGAGTCGTTCGATCTAAAAGATCACTTCAAGTGTATTCTGAGTCATTGATCATAGTACAGTGGAAGGATAGTGTAAGTTTGAAAATTTGAAATACCGAAGTTCCTAAGGGTGAAGTTTCGACAACCGTCCATCTCATTGTTTGATTAAGTGCTAGTCATCGGATTGAACAACGAAAGGATGAGTGTAAGGATAAAATATGACCATTGATTTGTTTCCATGAAATAAATCATTCAATATTATCCATCCATTCATGAGCACCGTCAACATCATGAGATCGATGATCTCGTCGCATTGTGGGGATTGAAGGTGAGTGAAATTTAAAAATTCAAGGCGGGCACAATCAAAACCACGATTTTGGAGAAAGGACGCGTGGAGGATCGTAGTGAATTGCAGGGTGAAAATAGGATTTCCCTCAAACCACCTTTGGTCTCACCCCCAATCACATGGTCACATGAGAGCATCACCCAAGGTCACATCAGCGAAAGATTGAGGAAGGATATAGTGCTACTAGGCTCCACATTGGAGGTTACACATTGAAAAGTCAAAAAAAAAAATTGTGTGTTTAATCCAATGGCCTTGATCAAACCGAATTTGATCGAAGGGTTGTTGTTTCATCTCATGATTACTTGATCAATTAGGATTCAGTTACACTAACTAAACCATTCTCTCTGAGTGGTTGAATCATTGTTCCTGAGTATTGGAATCATGATTCCTCATCATTTTGAGATTTTCGATATTAAGCGTTGGAGATGTAGAGTGTAACGAATGATGAGAGCATGAATAAAAGAAATATGTCGAGACAGAGGAAGGTTATTATTTCTCAGTAAAAATATTTGAACTGTATGTAATCAAGTAGAGAGCATGAACAGAGTGTGAAAAGATGCAGAGATGAAGAACACAACTTGGACAGAGCAGAAATGGTGAAAAGAGCATATTGTACGAGAACCTAAGAGAATGAGAAGAAAAAAGGAAGAGAATATGGAAAGAAACAACAAGTGGATCCGAGCATGAACAGACAGAACCAGACCATAATTGCAGAACAAAGAAGAACTGGTAAACGTTGAAATGTTTGTATTGTTGTAAAGTATTATTCAAGAAAAGTTTTAGAAAACAGGGTGGCAGGGTGGTGCTCAGAGTTACAAGTTGGATCTTGGACACAGGGAGTTGTAGCTTCCATCTGGTTGCAACCATAAAAACTAGGGTGGTAGGGTGGTGCAAGGGAGAACCATTGTTCTCTATTATACAGGTTGGTTCTTGTGTGACTGGAAGTTGGTTGTAATGTTTCCAAGGCCAAGCCCTATTGTAAATCATGTTTATGAAATGAATTGTAATTATGTTCTTTATAGGCTGGTGAGCCAAGTTAATATAAGTTTGTGGTCTTATGTGATTATTAGGCCAGAGAGCCTAAGTGTTGAAGGCCAAGAGCCTGATTTTGTACATGTATCTATGAAGAACATTAATAAAATTATAATCATTGTTGTGTGCAGATTGATCACGATGAATGAGTGATGGGGGACTAAGATTCCACAGAGTGGGCAAGGGATTAGGGGCTAGAAGGTGGGAAAAGGGGCTAAGTGTTGAGCCTAGGGGCTTAAGTCCTTGGCAATAATATTTTAATATTATTTCAAAAGACATGTGAATAATATGTTTTTTCCTAAGTTCTTTTAGAAGGACAAGCAACTTCCAAATGGAAGGAATGCATGTGGAAGAAACGCATGCAGTTGCATCGGTGACAAGTGTCAACCCAGGTACATGCAAATAAAATGGCTGAGATGAGCCATTTCGGGGGTTCCTCCTCCATTCCATCATCGACCGTCTGAATGTGAGTCCCATATGACCTCTGCAAGATACCTTCATGCATCTTTTGAACCGTACATCCCCTAAACTAGAATCCTGTGTTGGTTTCGGGGAAAAGTCTGTGTTTTTTCTGGAAAGCCGGTACACCCCTTCTCTATTCTAAACCGTGGAGTTTGAATCGACCCTTGTGTGGAAAACTTGTCACACATCCCTGAGAATCCAGAGTGTGATTCTATCCCGTGTTTCCAGATTGAGAAAATGGAAGTGTCCCGTCCCTGCTAAGCCTGGTTATGTTATTGCACCTGTCTGTAGTTGTCCTGGGGTGTTTGTGTATGGATTCTCATTGATTGTGGTCGATATGTAGTGTTTGATCATGTGTGGCTTGTTGTCCAGTTAGTACAACACTCTCTCTAGGTGAGAGAGGTGGTGAAGTTGGAAGAAAAGGTTGTTGGGCCTATGAGAAACTCTCTCCAGGTGAGAGAGTGCGCAGACGAAGGACAAAACTCCCGGAAGGAACCTTGTAGCTGCCACAGAGCTCAGAGACTTCAAGTCCAGTCTGTTGCTGAAACCAAAGGCAAGGGAGGTTAGTAGTAAAAGGACTGTCTAGGTGACAGAGAAGGTGTGTACTCCTAGGGTGGAGCAGGCATGTGGGAAAGGAAAGTCTATGAGTAGTGAGTATGAGTGGTTCCTGGAAGAGAATTCCTTCCTTGTGACTGTGTGTTTTCCCTGTAACCTCAACCTAGCCTAGGATTCCTTGCCTTGGGATGGAGCTTAGTCCCAGCTCAGGGGTGACCCACTGCTGAGGTTGATGAGCAATGTGGTCTAAAGTTGGGAGGTTCATGGAAGGCATGCACATGGTTGGTGGAATTACCACAGTTTCAAAGATAAGTATCAACTTATGTTAAATGTTGTGTTTTGCATGCCTGTGATACTTATATTTTATCACGTATTCTGTTGTGCAGATGAATGAATGTTAATTCCATGGATTATTTATGTGAGCAGTAATTTTGTTCTAACTCTAAGTTTAAATGTGTTTAACCTATTTTAAATGCATGTTATTAATTAAGAATAAAATGATGTTGTTCCAAAAAGTAGCGTCTTCCCAGCCAGTGGGTTGGATGATGGCCGGGGAAGCGTTATAGGATGGTATCAGAGAGTTATAGTATGAAAGAGTGCTACAGAATGGTATCAGAGTCAAGGTTTCGATGTTGAGCCTAGATGGGCTAGTTGAGTGGTCTTTGGAAAGGGGTTTGAGGAGAAATTGTGTCTGGAGGACCGATTTCGGAGCTTTGAATGCTTCTGAGTGTCAAGGAGTTACTTGAAAGTGTTACAAAGCTCAATAGGTTTAGCGGTATTTTAGAACCACAGCCGGTGTGGTATATGGCCACAGGGAGAGAGAGAGAGCTCAATGCATGAAGTGTTGGAGTCGTAGGATCTGGTCGAAAGGAAAGGAGAACCCTCATGACCATCAGATTTTGAGAACATGCACGAGGTTTAAAACCCTTTGAAGTTGCACATGAGTGTGGAAATCGCGGTACGCGAAATCCCGAAAGGATGTACACCATAGATCATAAGAGAGGAACTTGACCGTTGGATCAAGTGGAAGAGTAGATAGTAATTTCAGAATTTCGGCAAACGCAAGTTCAAGATGAGTGGATGCATGAACTCTCAATGCCCGAAACCCCGAAACGTCGAAAAGATCTACGTTGTAGATCTGAGAGAAGTCTAATCGTTGGATTTCCTTGGAATGGACGTGGACACATGGGTTTTCACTATGTGCCAGTGGGTCAAGAAGAAAAGCAAGAGTGGTGGGACCCGATGAGATCACCGAAGGTGACGTGGACCCTCCTAAGTGTGCCACCTACCATGGTGGATGTGTGAGACATTTGTGCTCTGTGGACCCGGAGGGTAAGGGAAATAGAATTTCGAATTTCGGGGGTTGGAGAGGGAAGAGAGTATGAGAGATTCAAGGACCGAAACCCCGAAACCCGAAGTCTCGAAGTCCTGAAATCTTCGAAGATGGAAGAACCGCAATGGATTTTAACCATTGGATGTTGGGTAAATGTAGACCGTCGATCCACCCGATTTACGCGAATTTGGTAAATCGGAACTCCGGGAGATAGTTGTGTGTGCCTTAAACTCTTCGAAGGTTGAAGACCCGAGTACAACCTAGTAGTCTAGCACTTGGTCATGACCCTTGGTCATGTGGGTAGGGACTAAGAAGGAGGGATATATCACCCAAAAGTATAGAGTTGAGCAGAGCTCGAAAAATTCGTGAAATTGAAACATTTTCTTAATTTGGATTGTTTATGAATGATGAAGGAATTGTCAAGAAACGAAGGCCTGACAAATTCTAGTTGTCTGGGCATTTGTATTGCAGAAGGTTGATGAGTTCCAAAACTGATTTGAACTGCCACAAAGTGCAAAGAAATGGAAGAGACACATAATGCTTCCAGTTCAGAAAACGAAGCTCATAAGAGATAGTTTAGAACTTTTGTATGTAGAGTGTGCATATCTAGCGCAAGGAGTTCTTATAGAGGGACCTTGTTTTAAGTTTGAAAGACTCCAGGAGAAGAGCGTAGAGCATGCCAGGAGGGCACCAAAAATTATTTTGGAAAACACCATTGAAGCCTTCGAAATATTCGAAATCCTTCAAGTTAGGGAGGATGTCAAGTCCAGAAGAATTGATGCCAAGATATTTGGAAAGAAGTCATTGAGAACTTGAATGGATGGTAGGAATCCTTGGAGGTAAGACTGTGCAAAGGAAAGCATAGAGAAAACAAAATCAGTGAGGGTTCTATGGAAGCTCTGCCAAGAGGGCATTGAGAAAGTGCATAGAGTGCATAGAAGAACTATATTCTGAGATCAGAAGAAGGAGAAGTGTCGAGAAGGAAGAAAAAATTTCTGAGAATTCTGTGAGACTCTGCCAAGAGGGCATTGAGAAAATGCATAGGATGCATTGAGGATAACTCTATTTTCAGTTCAGTGAGAAGACAGAGTCACTGAGGATTATGGAGAACTTTTCCAGGAAGGGCATCAAGTTGGTGCAAGTGTTCATAGAAGGAACTCTTTCAAGTATTGAGATAGGAGAAGTGTCACAGGAAGACACTCACAGGGTTACTGAACACCCTGTAGGATCCACAAACTGTGCTTGAGAAAGAAATTTCCAGAGGGCACCAATCTCCATTTGAAGGAGAAGGAAAGGGTTGAATCCCTTAGAGGTTCAAGTTCCGAAGCTCAGGAAGGATAGTGTTGTTGTGCACAGAGTAACAACAAAGAGGAGCAAAAGGTTGAGAAACCCTTCGAGGTTTCACAGTCGACAAAGATTAGGAGGGACAACGTTCCTAGAACACAGGCAAGATTCAAAGAAATTGATCTCGCAGGGGAAGTGAAGGTGGAGGCCTTTGAAACTTCAGAAAATATTCCAAGGGAAAAGAATAAGTTCTAAACCTCAGGAGGGAGCATAGCTGTCATTAGATCAGCTAGAGAGGAAGAGATCTGGGTCGTCAGATCTAGTGCAAAGAACCGATAGTCATCGGATCCGGAGGATGGCGCACAGAGTTTAACCTCTGGGAGATCGCAAAGGAGAGGAGTCATATGGATGGTGGAGACACTTCGTGGAGGAAGTGTCAAAGTTGTGAGAGTCGTTGGATCTTGGAGAGCAGTGAGGGGATTAAGGTCGAGTATCTTTCGATACTGTGAAGCTCAGAAAGGATAGCGATCGTCAGATCTAAGTCAACGACAGTCGTTGATCTCATTCAAGAAATCGCGAATTCGGGGTTCATGAGTTCAGAGGGCAGACCAAATTCTTGGTTCCACGAAGTCTCGAGTCACGAGGAGCAGGGAAGGAGATCTAAACCATTGGATATAAGCGACAGGAGAACTGTTGGATCAGAACCTCCGCGTGGTATCGCTTATCGAGGGTTCGGGGGTTGAAAGAAATTCTTTTTGACTACGAGGTCATGAAGTTCCGAGCGTCGAGGGATCATAGAACACGTGGCACATCCTTTAGGTGGGGACGATATGGTTGACAGGTGGCGTAACAATAAGTGCCCAGAGAAAACAGAAGAGGGTGATAGGTGCTGGAAAAACGTCGTCTGGAAAGGAGTCAACTCATCGCTGACTTTCGTGTCTCGGGGATTCGCAAAGGAGGAGTACGAGGGAACAACACTCCAACTCGTGAATTCATGAGTTGCGAGTAGTGCTAGCACTTAGCCCTAGCTGGTGGTTATGTGTGGAAGGCACTAACAAAAAGGAGCCATACCCATATCACATCTCGAGTATCGGTGTCTAGAGAAGGAGGAGTCAAGGGTCTTTGACTCACAAACTCACGAGTTGAGAGAGGCGCTTGCGCTAAGGTAAGGTCATGGTCACATGGAATTCTGAGGCTCACACCTGGCATCAAGTTGTGCAGGGAGGGTTTTCGTGAAGGACCTGTGGATTGGATTCATTGGAGGTTCCAGCAGGGAATCAAAGGAGTCGTTTCGGCTCAAGGAGAATTTAGAACGATCCTGTGTGGATCTTGGCCCAAGGGTTGGAGGTCTACGTCATAGCTGAAGTGATGGTTATAAGTTTGATAAAAGAAGCATGAAATTTTCTACTTCTATCAGATATTCAGGTAGTATAATTTTTAATGGCAGCCATGCAGGTATGAGTTTTTATCACGCTTTCGGCATAATTGTTGAAAGGAAATTTTGGTTAGAGTTTCCTCAGCTAGAGATATGTTAAAAAAATCACATGATTATATGATTGAATGCATAACACTAGATGTGGTAAAGGCTGTAGGCCTTTATTAATTCAAATATTTTTAGCTTCTGAATGCACACATTGACATAGTAGAATGTCATGTTAATTTGCTTATGGGGTAATAAACAAAGAATTAAAGATAAAAACTGGTTGTAGGAATAAATGCCAGTAAGCTAGTCATGTATGAAACCATGACCTGGTTGAATATGACAAGGTATGGAGAATGTGGCAACACATTGGCCAGAATTCCAACTCATGGATGGTGAGATACATGACTGAGATAGAGAGCATTATGTAACTCAATGCAAGGTGGACTGGATAAGAATGCATTGATAATTTCACTCATGCATAATGAGTGATAGAATTGTATACTAAATGTAATGGTTGAATATGTTTTGTAAGTACATGCATATATATTATTGCATGGAAATAATTATACTAATGGCTGAAATGTTGCTAACCCCTGAAGTTGAGAAAATTTCAGGAACTGTTAAACATTGCAATAAGAAAGTAACAAGCCAGGTAGTCACAGGAATAGAGACTACATCGAATTTTATGTTCAGAAAATTGAAATAATGAACTTACTGTTGTTAATTATGAACATGCATATGCATAGAATGAAGAGTCATTCTATTTGGTCAAGTTGTTTGGTAATTGTGATTGAATTTCCAAGTGCAGGAAATTCTAAGATTATTGCATAAGATGTTGTACATGTTGAATTATGATGTACAGAAAATACCGACAATTTGTTGGCAGTATGCAGGATGAAGTCTTGCAGGAAAATTGTATGCAGTTTGATGCCTATGGAAAATCACAAGGATGGTTGCATTCATAATGTGGCAACAGCCAAGATGAATCATGAAATAGAATGTCATGTTTTGGGAATAAAAGTTGAATTTCCTTTCGAACTAATTGGAATTCCTAAATGAATTCCTTTATGTTCTCTCACGATAACTACATGTGGTTGATGGAGATGAGATGATGTTGATAAAAGTTAAATGTTGGCTACAAAGAGTATCTCGGGAAAATGTTGCTTGGAAACCTTAGAAGGCAGTTGGAACTCCTGGAGCCATGGTGCTCTAAGATTTCTGGTCCGGCCTGTTGCTAAAGCCCAAGGAAAGGGAGGTGTAGCACCGATGGACTGTTCTTGTGAAGGTGTATACTCCTGGGTGGGACAAACATGTGGGGAATGAGAGACCGTTGGTTGGAGTACTGTCAAGGTTTGAATGGTTGGAGTGTTGCTGAGGTTTGGTACCTTGGCCTAGACCATGTGGATAAGGATTGTGGACCATGGCTATCTTGGAAAGACATTTCCCTGATGGAGTCATATCCCTACTCCGGGGTGGAAGGTCTTCTCACTCAAAAGATAAGTATAATTCTCTATTTATTGTATGTTGTGTATGTTGAATACAGTTTTAATGTTATTAAATTTGTTTTTATATACATATATATACATTGAAGATATGCTTGCATTATCGCATCCATGACTGTACCTAAGGTGTCTCATATTTCATTACTTAAGAAATATAAATATATGATTCATATCATCTAATCGATTGGAATATGATTCAGGTGGAACCAAAAGGTGTCCTACAAGTGCATCATGTGCGCATATTGGACAGGAAAATAAACAGCTCCGGAATCGAGCTATTGAGCTTGTAAAGGTCTAGTGGACCTAGTACGGTCCTGAGGACATGACATGAGAGCATGAGGATGCTATAAGGGCATAATAACTGCATATTTTTTAAGATTTTGGAAATCTTGTTGATGTTGTGTGAAAGTTGCACTGAGGACAGTGAAAAAATAAGGGAGGGGGATTGTAAACTCCCCAAGGTCGAGCCCTGTTGTAAATCATGTTTATGAAATGAATTGTAATTATGTTTTTTATAGGCTGGTGAGCCAATTTAATATAAGATGGGGGGATTATGTGATTATTAGGCCAGAGAGCCTAAGTGTTGAAGACCAAGAGCCTGATTTTGTACATGTGTCTATGCATAACATTAATAAAATTATAAACATTGCTGCGTGCAAACCGACCATGATGAATGATTGATGGGGGACTAAGATTCCACAGAGTGGGCAAGGGATTAGGGGTTGGAAGGTGGGAAAAGGGGCTAAGTGTTGAGCCTAGGGGATTAAGTCCTTGGGAATAATATTTTAATATTATTCCAAAAGACATGTGAATAATATGTTTTATCCTAAGTTCTTTTGGAAGGACAAGCAACTTCCAAATGGAAGGAATGCATGCTGAAGGAATGCATGAAGTTGCATGGGTGACAAGTGTCAACCCAGGCACATGCAAATAAAATCGTTGAAATGAGCCGTGTTGGGGGTTCCTCCTCCACTCCACTGTCGACCGTTTGAACGTGAGTCCTGTATGACCTCTGGAAGATACCTTCGTGCATCTTCTGAACCATACATCCCCTGAACCAAAATCCTATGTTGATTTCGGAGAAAAGTCTGTGGTTGTTCTGAAAAGTTGGTACACCCCTTCTTTGTTCTAAACCGTGGAGTCTAAATCAACCCCTGTGTGGACAAATCGTCACGCATCCCTGAGAATCCAGAGTGTGAGTCTATCCCATGTTTCCATATTGAGAAAATGGAAGTATCCCATCCCTTCTAAGCATGGTTATGTTGTTGCACCTATCTGTAGTTGTCACGGGGTGTCCGTGTCTAGATTCTCGTTGATTATGGTGGACGTGTAGTGTTTGATATTTTTTGTCTTGTTGGCCAGTTAGTACAACACTCTCTCTAGGTGAGAGAGGTGGTGAATTTGGAAGAATATGTTGGTGGGCCTCTGAGTGACTCTCTCTAGGTGAGAGAGTGCGTAGAGGAAGGAGAGAACCCCTGGAAGGAACCCTGTAGTTTCCACAGAGCTCGAAGACTTCAGGTCCGGTCTATTGCTGAAACACAAGGCAAGGGAGGTTAGCAACTGAAGGACTGTCTAGGTGACAGAGAAGGTGTATACTCTTGGGGTGGAGCAGGCATGTGGGGAAGGAGAGTCTGTGAGCAGTGAGTATGAGTGGTTCCTGGAAGAGAATTCCTTCCTTGTGACTGTGTGTTTTCCCTGTAACCTCAGCCTAGCCTAGGATTGCTTGCCTTGGGGTGGATATTAGTCCCAACTCAGGGGTGACCCACTACTGAGTTTGATGAGCAGTGTGGTCTAAGGCTGGGAGGTTCGTGGAAGGACTGGATGTGGTTGGTGGAATTACCACAGTTTCAAAGATAAGTATCAACTTATGTTAAATATTATGTTTTGCATGCCTGTGATGCTTATATTTTATCATGTATTATGTTGTGCAGATGAATGAATGCTAATTCCATGGATTATTTATGTCAGCAGTAATTTTGTGTTGACTCTGAGATTAAATGTGTTTAGCCTGTTTTAAATGCATGTTATTAATTAATCATAAAATGATGTTGTTCCTCAAAATAGCGTATGCCTGACCAGTGGGTTGTATGACGACCGAGGAAGCGTTACAGAATGGTATAAGAGCATTACAGTATGAAAGAGTGCTACATTGGTGCTTCGATCTAGTTGGTGCTAGAACACTCAAGGAGTTGGTGATTCCTTCTAGTGTGTGCTAGACAAATCAGAGGGTTGGTGCTCTCAACAAGTTGCATCTTGTTAAAGAAGAGGTTGTAGCTTCATTTTCAATTGGTTCTCAAATAAAGATGATGTACAAAACTTAAAAGACTGCCTATCATTCAAAGAAGAAGAGGTTTTCTCCCTTTATGGGTTTCCTCGTGAATATCTATCTCTGTGTATATCATATGTGTGATTGATTTTTGTTATTTATGTTGTTTATGTCTTGAATAATCTTGATGATCACCTGGAGAAGGTTAATAATACTTTAATAGGCATAAAATTATTTAAGCAGAGTAACAATTGATTCACCCCCCCCCTCCCAATTGTCTTAGTAATTTCAACAATTGATATCAGAGAGGGTTCCTTTTATCTAAGAGTAGATCCTAGAGTTTAAACATGACTAGCCATGAATGAAATTCAACCAATAAGGCCCCCCTGTTCAATGGAACAAACATTTCCTTCGGGAAAGTTAGGATGAGAACCTACATAATGGCTTTAGGTGCAGATGTCTGGGATGTGGTATAGACCGGTTATGTAAAGCTAGTTGTACTAGATTCTAAGGATGAGAAGCTAGAATTTAGATTCAACGTTAAGGCTATGAATGTTATTCTGAGTGGGCTTGCAAAAGAATAATTTGTAAAAGTTATGCACTTAGAATCTTCCAAAGAAATGTGGGACAAACTCATTAGTAGTTATGAATGTAATGAGAAGGTAAAGGATGCCAAGCTTCAAACACACAGATTACAGTTTGAATAGATAAATATGAAAGAGGATGAAACTCTTGGGAAGTACTTTCAGAGAGCTGAAGAACTAGTAAATGCAATGAAAGGACTTAGTGAAAAAATTGAGGATGTCTCTTTAGTTCATAAAATTTTGAGATCTCTGCTAGAGAGGTTCAACCCAAAGGTCTTTGTTATAGAATAACTCAATGATCTAAAATMTTTTCCTATTGACAAACTCCTAGGAACTCTGACTGCTTATGAAATGGGGATAGGTAAAGATAAACCCACCTCTAGAGAAGAATCATTTAAAGCAGATAAGAATGAGGATTCTAATCCTGATGAAATTGAAGCAAAATTTGTGAGAAGACTAAAGAAAGGATCAGGCAAGTACCGAGGCAAGTTTCTCTTCAAATTTTTTAACTATTGAAATATAGGTCACTTTGCATCTAAATTTCAACACAAGAAGAAGGACTAGAATGATGAAGGTGAAGAGAAGTACAAATCCAAGAGATTTTGTAAAAATAAACGTTTATGTGAAAACTATGCAAACTATGATGACTCTTCAGGAGACATAGATAATGATTCTTCTTGGTAATATAAGGTTAATGACTTTATGATTATGTCCAAATAGGACTATGATAATAAAATCATAGAAAGTGATGTTGATGATTAAGAAGTCATGGTTGACTTGGAAGGAGAACTGATCAGTGGTCTAGAATAAATTGCTAGACTCAGATATAAGAAGAAAAAAGAAAAAACATTTTTTGATACAATTCGAGAAAGACAGTAAAAAACCTGATGAAGACTTTGCTCCGGTAAAATTGGAATTAGAATAGGCAAAGAAAATAGAGGACATTCTGAAACAACAGTTATAGGAAAAGAAGGCAAGATGTAAAGCCTTGGAAGAAGAGGTAGTAAAAACCAGAAAAGAGATGCAGAAGTTTAAAGCATTGTATCTCCAAAATCTTCCAATCATTAAAGACTCAGCGGAACTAAATGACATTATGAGCAAACAAAGATCTCCTTTGTTGAAGATTGGTTTAGTCTATGTAAGTGGTTCAAGCAACAAACTGCAAGAAAGAAAAGAGTCAGTAAAGATGATAAAGTTCCAAGTCAGTAGACAATCAGACCATGTGAGTAATCTTATAGCAAAGGCTAATAAAGACAAGATGATCCCTGATAAAAAACAAAGATATCATAATATGGAGCAACAAACTCCAAGAAGAATGCCATTCTTCAGGTACCAAACTTTCTTCCATGGTTACCGTTTTTACTGCTCTAATTTTGTTCATAAGATTGCAAATTTCCAAATTAATTTTAGAGACATGCAACTGAGGATATTAACAAACAAACAATATTTGCAACATAAAAACTAAACAACCATTGAGTAAGATGCACCAATAAATTTTACATGTTGAACATTGAGCTTGAATGCTATAATTGTCATAACTTAGGGCATAAAGATGAAAACTGCCATCTAAATAATTACAAAGTAGATCCAAGGAAAAAACCCTTAGCTACAAATTCCAACACATGGAAAAAGAAAGATAGTGAAAAATGGGGTCTAATACTTTCAATTTAAAAACAAAAAGACCCTTGGTATATAGACAGTGGATGTTCCAAGCACATGACTCGATACAAGGATAAGTTTTTGTTTATAAGTAAAAGAAAAATAGGAAATGTGACCTTTGGAAATTATGAATCAGGTAAAATCAAGGGTAAAGGGATGGTGAGTTTAAGTAATGGAAAAGGAAAATCCCAGGATGTTCTTCTGGTAGATAGGATGAAACATAATTTTCTCAGTGTAATTCAAATGTGTGACATGGGATGTGAAGTGGTGTTCACTTCTAAATATTGTGAGATAAAGTATGTAAACTTAGGACAAGTGGTGGCTAAAGGCATAAGGACAGAGAATAATGTATATGTGTTGAAAGAAGATAGCGAAGAGTGTCATCTATTAAAACATGATGAAATTTGGTTATGGCATGGGAGACTTCGACATCTAAATTTTGACCACTTAATCAAGCTCAAAAATATTGAGGCAGTAAAAGATATTCCAAGAATATCAAGGCCACAAGATTTTGTGTGTAAACCCTACCAAGTAGGAAAACTAACCAGGACATAGTTTAAATCCAAGAGCTCTACTTCAATAGAGAAACCACTCCAATTAGTTCATATGGATTCATGTGGACCATCAAGATAGAAAGGAACATGGAAGGAAAACTACTTCATGTTGATCATTGATGATTACTCTAGACTCACTTGGGTTTCTTTTCTCAAGAAAAAGATGAAGCATTTGAGAAATTTAAAATATTTAATGCCTTAACTAAGAATCAAATGAAACATTCTTAAAAATATTTAAGTCTCTAACTAAGAATCAAATAGGCAAAAGGTTAAAGTAGTAAGGTCGTGATAGAGGAGCGCACTTTATGTCGGGCGATTTCAAGTAATTTTTTGATAAACATGGGATCAAGAGAGAATACACAATCCTGTGAACCTCGCATTAAAATGGAGTAGTTGAGAGAAAACATAATAGTTTTATAAAATGGTTAGGTCAATGTTGAATGAGAAGAACATTGGTCAAACTCACTGGGTAGAATCAATACACACAACAATCCAAATTCTTAACAAATCCCAATCTTAGACCAATAATAAAGGAAACACCTTATGAATCAGTGGTATGAAGACTCTACTAATCAAACACTTCAAAGCTTTCCTGAGTAAGGATACATAAAGAAATAATACCGAAAAACTCCTTTGGAAAATTATGGGATGATAGGGATGATGAAGGCATATTCTTATGATATGCTACCAATAGTAAAGGATACGATGCTTCAATAAAAGATTGTATAAATTAGTTGATTTCACTCATTTAAAAGCTGATGAAGGAGTCCCAGGAAGAGAGGTGATAAATATTGAGTCTCTTTGCAGAGGACAGTAACTAAAGATGAATATGGATATTGAAGAATCAAAAAGAAGAATCGAATAAAATGAAGATACAAAGACTCGTGAAGACCTCAAACTCATCATATAACATCAAATTTCCTCCATAATTACTCAAAAGAATCATCCCAAGTCATATAATTGGTGATAAAGACAAAAGTGCCAAACCAGAGAAGGATAATCAAAGACACTACGAATCACACATATAGCCTTCATATCCAGGGTGGAACCCAACAACTTCAACAGCCAACAAAATGTGTAAATTGGTTAAAATCAATGAACGAGGAACCTGATCGATTATAACAATAAATACTTAGAGCTTGTTCCTACCCGGCAGATAAGAATGTAATTGATCCAAATGGCGTTTAAGAAACAAAATGAATAAACAAGGACAAATTCTTAGGAATAAAGTTTTCATTGGTTTGTAAGGGTGGCCGTACAAGCCGAAGGAAAGGATTTTGATGAAACCTTGCACCATGCAGGATTGGAAGCCATCAAAATGTTTCTACCCATGCATGCCTAAGAAATTTAAATTATATCAGATGGATGTTAATTCCTCATTTATTAATGGAGATCTAGAAGAAGATGTATATGTGGAGAGTCTCGAGGATTTTCAATCGACATATAATCTTGACTCATGCATGTAAGCTGAAAGTTTCAATATATGGACTAAACAGTACCACGAAATGCAGTATTATAGACTGGACAAATTTATTCAAGTAAAAGGGTTCAAGAATGGTATTGTTGAAAATAATCTATACATTAAGTCTGAAGGTGATGTTTTATTAGTTGTTTTGGTTTATGTTTATGAAATTATTTTTGGATGCACTAGTGACCCTTCAGTTCATTGGTTTGATAATTCAATGAAGACTGAGTTTTAGATGTCCATGATAGGAACTGGCTATTTTCTTGGTTTTTACTTAATCAATAAGAGCTATTCAGAATATTTGTCTCTCAAGAAAACTATTTGAAAGAGATGTTAAAGAGGTTTCGGATGGAATATTCTACACTTTTTGAGAATAATTTATGGTGGTTGGTTGAAATCTCAATAAATATGATATTTCACCCGATGCTGATCAAACAACATATCGAGATAGGAAGTCATTTGTACATCACAACATCTCATCCTCGATATAATGCAAGCTGCTGAAATGGTAGGTCATTATCATTCCGATCCTAAACAAATTTATTTAGCAACTCATTAAAAAGGATATTCAAATATTTGAAGGGTACAATGACTTATGGTATTTGGTATCCTAGAAATAAGAATTTTCACCAACTCCGCATATTCAAACATCGTTTATTGGGAAAAATTTTTGATGAGAGAGAGAGCACCGCTGGAGGTGCATTCTTCCTTTAGGTGATTCATTAGTAAAGCATGGCTTCTAGTAAGGTCACCATCTATTTCATTATCAACTACTGAGGCAGAGTACACTGTTGTTTCTACCGGCCAAGACTCGTGATCTTATGGATGATACAAACTCTCATGTGACGAAGGTAACTTATATTGATCCTATTCCACTTCAATGTGATAACACCAAAGGCTATTAGTGTCTCAAAGAATCATATTATCCATTCAAAAGTGAAGCATATACCAATAAAGTAACATTTTCTCAAAAAGAAGGTTACAAACAAAGCTGTTCAACTAAATTACATTCCCAAACTAATGTAACAAATTGTAGACATTCTTACTAAACCTCTACCCAAGATTACCATTTGAATATCTCTTTTAGAAGTTGGGTGTCATCCCTCTCTCACCTAAGAGAGTCCATCTTGTTATGGGGAGTTTTTCATTGTTTGAATTTTTAATGCCTCCTAAAATTACTTCAACAGCTTAGGGGGAGTATATTTTCTTTGACATTGATGTGTAAGGGGGAGAAAAAGGTGGTATGGATGTTACGCTTGATGTCTGTCAATAGTGAAGACTTCTCGTGGTTTCCATCAATGAAAAAGGAGGATATTGTTGATTGTTTATAGAAGAATGTTCTTTCATTGATGGAAAGGAAAACAACAAACCAAACCTCAAGATGCGTAAGACGAAATATCATAAGAGATAGCAGTTTCCAGAAGTACTGAAGAGGTCCAAGATATGGACTTGCAGGAGGAGCAGCTACAAAAGGTTGATATCTTTGAACACTTAGAAAACCTTGTAATTCAGAGAGATAAGAATCTCAGAAGGAAGAGAACACCGGGCATTGGATCACCAACTGTGAGGACCAACGATATGAGATCTCTATCACCCGAATTTCCGTCATCCTTTGGATCGAAATAAATTGAAGGATAGAATAAGGAAATATGGAGAATCATTGGATTTAACTCAAGGAAAAGATGCATCCAAAAAATATCGAGCCATTGATCTATGATCTTGATCAACGAACAACATCTTCACTTTGGGTCAAAATATGTGAGGAGGTTACACTCGAGAAATCACCCTAAGAGTTTTAGTTTAAGATTTGAAACTGCTAAGCCCGAAGATCCTGAGAGTCTAAACAAAAATCTTAGTCATTGATCATCCATGTAAATTCCAGCCGCCAAATCATTCTGTGGTAGCGGAAGGACTAGATAAGTTAGAAGAAGGGCATGCTAATATCAACGCCCAATAATCAGGCACTCAGACCATGGTTGATAGGGGAATATCATCGAACCCGTCAAATTTTCTGTCTTTAACGGTGGGGGTGGTCTGAGTTGGTGGTATTTCTTATGTGGGACCCTCATACATGTTACCTTCTTGTCAACTCAAACCCCCTCACTCATTACCACTTGCCGCCTAACACCCCTTCGAAAGTAAACCACCAAACCACTCCACTACCACTTACCGCCTAACACCCACTTCAAGTAAACCACAAAACCACTCATACACACCACCTCCACACTCCGACGTCACACTCCACTACACTACCTACATGTCTCACCCACATCACCAAACCACCTCAGCAAGGACATGTGGTAGACCACACGCTAGCGACATGAGTCGCCCTGGACCAAACATCACTTTGGGTGTATTCTCAATCATTGATCATAGTACAATGAAAGGATAGTGTAAGAAGTTTGAAAAGTTGAAATATAGAAGTTACAAAAGGAGAAGTTCTGAAAACCGTCCATCTCAATGTTTGAATAAGTCACAGTCATCGATTAAATGAACAGTGATGAGTGCGATCAACCACCATTTATTTGTTTCCTTGAAATAAACCATCCAATCTGATATGTCCATTCAAGAGAAATATCAATATCATGAGTTCGACGATCCCATCGCATTGCAAGGATTGAAGATGCATGAAATTTAAAAATAAGCAGAGTCCGTAATCAAAACCACGGTTTTGGAGAAAGGACATGAGGAGGATCGGGGAGAATTGCGGGCCGGAAAGTATTTTTGTTTCAAACTGCCTCTGGCCATGCCCACAATTGTGTATTTGTGTGAGTTCATCACCCAAGGTCACATCAACGAAAGATTGAGGAAGGAGATAGTGTTGGTAGGCTCCACATTGGAGGTTACGAATTGAAAATTCAAAAAGCATCTACATGTATAATCCAATCACATTGGATCAAAACCAATCTGATCGAAGGGTTGTTGTTCCATATTGTGATTACTTGATCAGTTATGATGCAGTTACACTAACTGATTCATTGTCTTTGAAAGGTTGAATCATTGTTCTCGAAAAGCATTGGAATCAGCGATTCCTGAAAGCATTTTGAGATTCCTGACATTGATTGTTGGATATGTAGAGTGTAACGAATGATCAAAGCATGAATGAAATAAATATCTTGAGATAGAGGAATGCTATTGTTTCTTGGTAAAACAAGTTGAACTATATGTAATCAAGTAGAGAGTGATGAAATATAGTGTGAAAAGATGTATAGATGAAGAACACAAGTCGGACAGAGAATAAATGGTGAAAACAATACACTGTATGAAAACCGAAGAGGATAAGAACAAAGGAATATCATCATATGAAAGAAATATCAAGTGATCCTAGTATGAACAACAGACATAACCAGACCAGAATTGCAAAAGAGAGAAGACATGGTAAACATTGAAATGTCTATATTGTTGTAAAGTATTATTCAAGCAACGTTTTCGAAAAAAGGTTGGTAGGGAGGTGCTAGGTAGGACTTTTGTCCTCGGAGTTTCAAGTGGATTCTTGAACACAAGGATTTGTAGCTCCATCTGGTTGCAACAAGAAAAAAAATAGGGTGGTGGTGCAAGGGAGTACTGTTGTTCTCTATTATACAGCTTGGTGCATGTGTACCCTGGGTTGGTGCTCCCATCCAAATGGGTGTTGGAACACCTGTGGAGTTGGTGCTTCCTTCTAGTGGGTGCCAGAGAAACCATAGGTTTGGTTCTTTCAACAATTTGCAGCCTTGTTAAAGAATAAGTTGTAGCCTCATTTTGAGTTGGTGCTCAAAGAAAGATGATGCACAAAACCTAAAATAATGCTTCTATCATTTGAAGAAGAAGAGGTTTTCCCTTTATGGGTTTCCTTGTGAATATCTGGCTTCCTAGGTATATCATATGTGTGATTGATGTTTGTTATTTCTATTGTTCAAGGTTCTGCATAATCTTGATGATGACTTGGAGAAGGTTAATACTATTTTAATAGGAATAAAATTGTTTAAGCATGGTAACAACCGACTCCCCCCCCTCAGCTTTTTGTATTATTAAGTAATTTCAACAGAATATGTCGACATCCAAAATAGAACTACTGTTAAGTACTGTGGGCGTAATTCCACGGTTCAATGCTTACAATAGTGCAACTAAAACCCTAACTACCTACTCTTTCTAATACAACACCTGTGAAGTAGCTGAAGTCTCACCCAAGGTAGAGTAAGGGGTGGTTATGGACTCAAATGTCTCAGAACCTTAGATGGGACAGATCATTGTAACACTCAAAAGAACTTAGTAGTTATAGTTCATTAATATTCGGCCTTTAGCCATACATGCCTAAAACCTCTAATAATATATCACCCTCTTTGTATTCACTCAAATATAATAGATTTAAGCACTCAACATACCAACATAGATCAAATCTAGCATTCATTCATATTATTCAGCTATCACATTAGATTCTCCTTTCTAAGAATATATCAGTGCACTAAGTATTTTAACCACATAAACAAGAGAACAACCATAAAGCACTAGCAACTACAACATGGTATACTGGTTCACCCCACCCCTCGGGCTATTCCAACAACTCTTCTTATTTCTTTTTGTCAATATTTTACATGCCCAGAGCCATGATATCTATTTTCTCGCAGGATGAGATTTATGCCAAGACTCCACTCAGATTCTCCTTTCCTAGTTACATCACAAATCCTCTCTACATTCTTCTTACAAATACTTGCACTTAGCTCGCAAGTTATCAATATAATATGTACAAAGTAATTCCTGCTGTTGCACTTAGCACAAGATTCAGCCTCTTGATCACATAGGATCAACTAACTCCTACATCGCCTAGTGATTTCATTTATACATTACAATAAAGGGTCTAAACATGGTAAACCCATGGGCCTACATCCCCATACCCGCTACATAAGCCCAAAACCCAAAATCCTTTAAATGGGTTGAGATTCACGATCTCTTCTTCTCGACTTATGCTTATCACCTTCGATAGTCATTTAAGTCCCAAAGTAGTATCAAACATGACCAAGGATCCCTCACAACTTGGTCAAGGGTCAAAGGCCCCCAACACTCACCTGTGACTCATCCAGAGTCACTCAGGTTTGATCAATTCTACTTCAAATGCTTTGAGTTTGGCTCGAGCTGCTTTGAATTTTTTTTGTGCTATGACCTCTTGTTCAACTAACTCTTGGATGAATGCATCGTTTATAGGTCCCTCTAAATGTTGTTCAATTGTAGTGACTACTTGCTCTAGTTTTTTCTCCTCGGCCTTCAATCTATGCTAATAGATGGCAAGCCTCATCTTGTATTGGTTATTCTAAGTCACTTCCATGACTTTTCTTTGAATGGTGAGGACCTGTTGTTGAGCAAGGTTCTTTCGATCGCTTCATGCTCTCAAATAACTCGATAGGGTTTCACCAATTGCATTTGATTACACTACTTGCTCGAGTTGTGAGTCCAAAGTTGCCTTGAATTAGGATCCTCACAGAGTCTCCTCATAAGTTTGGCACTAAGGATCACTTAGTTGCTTACATTCCATTGGTGAGGGGTCTTGACCTCTCGAATCGCTTTGAGTGCTTGCTTCTGATCTCATACATCCAATGCAGGCAAGCTGGGCACCTGCTCCTAGCCTCTAGTCTCATTATTTGTTGAATTTGTTGGGCATCTTCCATGAGTTTATGCCACTTCACCTCCACCTCAGCCTTCACTGGTTTCCTAATCTCAGCCAAAGTGCTTTGCTCCATCACTTCTTTGACTTCGTCTGCTAGCAACCTTCTCCCACTGATTTGTGCTTTATCCTCTTCAAACTTGGTTTGTAGGTCATCCTTATCCTTTTGGGAAACCTGATGTTTCTCTAATATTGCTTCTTGGGCTTGTTTCATGGTCAATGTGGCCTAGTATTTCTCATCTTGTGCTCGACTAAGGTGAGCTTCATTACACGGAATCCAGTTTGCGGAGTTGGGAAGGCTCATGTCCAAAATCTGGTTCTTCTTATGCAAGGGGCACAGTGGATACTATGCGATCGACGAAGGGCCCTGTTGTACCCCCTCCGACTTCAACCTCACCTCATCAGAATCTCCTCCTGCTTGGTTTCATGTTTCTACAAGATGTCCCACGAGGCATCTGCTATGGCTTTGATGATGAAGTTGAAGTCATCTAGAGTGAGCATGGTTTTCAGCTTAGTGACGGGTGCTTTTTGATTTCTTCCGGGAGGAAGTTTTCGGGTGGTAAACCTTCCTTTTCTTCAAGGGATCAAACTAATCAACATGATCCCTAGATGAGCATTCCACCTTTCTTCTACCTGATCTTCACGCTGGTGGTATCTCTTGACTCTGTTTCCACTTTCACCCCTCTAATTCAAGTGATACTAAAACATTTTCCTACGTACTTCACAAGTTGTGGACCCTTCTCGATCTTCTTCCCTTTGTTGGTTCCATGGGTATCCCTTTGCTTCCATGAGTGGTCTTCGAGCCGGGATTAGTTCAAAATAATCCGACATTTCCGTAGTTCGAGGGGGACGAGAGCTCAGCCCCACCGCCTTGGTTTTCCTTTGAGGTCCTCCTCCTGAGCTTGTAATATGAATGAATATCTTACTTATTCTCATCTGTGTGCGTAAGGCAGGATATAAATGAAGTGTCAATTTGGGTGGAACTTCATGAGGGGTTAGAACCGATGCAGGGTGTTTTGCATCATGTGAGGGACAACTTCCGACATCCCTCTTCATTTGGAGATAATATGTATGAAATATTGTGTTCGACTACCACTGTTTTCCTTCCCATATCGCTTCGAAAATGAGCTGCCGTGGAAATTCTGTAGCAAGCTGCTCAACAACCTCAATGTCCAAGAAGGTCGTGACCTTCCAACATCTCCAAAGCAGTAAATGTGATGAGGATCAGGAGCCAGCTGAAGTGGAATTTGTATCCTTGATCCTGTGCTTCATGACAGTCTAGATTTAGTTGTTTCACTAGGTACTTCACCTAGTTTTTCTGAAGTCTTTTTGCACACTTCTTTGTGAGGTCGACGAAGAACCCTGTAATTTGTGTTGGTATGTTCTTCCTGACTATATTATCAGTGATCAAATGGAAATATAGGTGCACTACACCATTATGGATGGAAACTACCTTATAGCCTCTTGCGCCTTTCTCAACATCACCATGGGCCTCTTTGATCTTCTGCGTGGCAATGCACGACCGTAGCTCTTTGGTAGGTAGAATTTCTATGGTTGGTCCTTGATAATTGATCTCATGGATCAATGTCGGATCAGATTGCATGCCGGTCTAATAGTTATAATGTTTCCAATGGCTATATCTTTTTCAACATGGTGAAGTGTCATGTTGCACTATTCTAATATCCCGGTCGGTTTGAGTTTTTGCAATTTTTCCTTCTGTGAAGTCCCCTCTTGAACCTTCTATAAATTTTCTATCTTTTCTCTCTTCTTAGTGAGCTTCCTAGCCTTCTTCTTCCCGTGATCTTCATCTCCTGTGACTCCTCTTCCATTCCTCGGGATTCTTATATCCTTTGGCATAGTAACTTCTCGCTGTTGTTGAGATTATTTCATAGGGTTAGAGAGTAATACTTTTTCTCTATCTGGGTTAGGTATTCTACTCATGATGTGAGTCTCTTGTGTTCTTTCAACTTCACATCCAAGTTTCCGGTTCTAAGTAGCTTTGATCTATTCTTGTTCTTCAATCAAGTGTGATATCCTCCTAGTCAAGGAAATCTTAATTCTTCTTCTTCTTCCTCTCTAATACTTCCTCTTCCTTTATTCTTGCCCCATCCTTTCAATCCAAGGTTTTCCTAGTAATATAGAAATGGAGCTGCTTGTTATCACAAATTTTTAACAACCTCAAAATCTTCCCTCCCACGGGTTTCTATGAGCACTCATAGATATCCTGGTGAGTCTTCCACATAGGGTTACTATCTTTCCTCTAAATAAACTTCTATTCCTCCTGTAATGAAGGAACCATACAGATTTCCTAAAGTTTCCCAAGTTCTTTCTATCATGATATTTACCCGTGTTTCCTCATCATCCGTGACACAACAATGTTCTAAGTCTCCTATTCTTTCTTCTATGCTCTCTTTTCCTTTGAATATCTCCTCATAAGTTTGATATCTCTGTGGTCATTCTGGGTTTCTTTCATTTGCAGCAAGACATTCCATTTTCCTCACTGCCATGGTCCTCAGCTTGACCTCCCTTAGGTTTTCTTTGTCTCACATTCATTCATTCAATCTAAAGTAAATCATCTAGGGAAATCTAAACTGCGATCCATAGCTTTACAAACAAGACAACTAGGTCTTCTACCGTGGCATTCCTTAGAAAGATGTCCTCGTCTTCTACAGAATCAGAATAACAAGGAGTTAACTTCCTCTTCTTTGAAATGATCCCAAATTCTTCCCCGTGATGCGCATTCAGGGATCATAGTAGCTAACCCGCAAAAATTATTTCTGGGTCCTCGTGATCCATTTTTTGAATAGTCCAAACATTATTTCTATGCATAGGAATAACATATATTTCACTATTTTTGTCGATCTACTCATATCAAACCTTCTTTCACCTAGTTTTTCCCTACATTTCAAGCAAGGAAACTTTTTATCAAACATACCTTATCCATACTTTTTGAAACAAAAACTTCCACTTATCTTTACTTTTTCAATTAAACTCATTCTTCTTACCTTTATGAGAGAACAAATCTTTAAGATCTTACCTCTTTAACAAAAGCTTCTAACTTTACTTTTATCAGAGCACAAAACTTTCAATGCCTTAACTCTTTTCTTCGGATCTAACTTTTCTTCTTGGCATAGAGCTCACTGTGTCAATTAGAATACCACGCACTAGGGAAATAGATTCATGCAATAAATATTTCTTCTTTTTGTAGTTCCCAACAATCACAGCTTTATCCCAAAATAATGGAACCATTTGTTGGCACTGTGGGAAGACCCACTGCTAAACGCCATGAACAATGCACCAAAACCCTAACTATCAACCCTTTTGGAAACACTCTTCACAAGTGTAGGAAGTCTCACACCAGGGTTGGGGTGGTTGCAGGACTCATATAATCAGAATCTTAGTCGTGGACAATTTGATATTTGATTGTAACACCTTAAGAGAGCACTTAACATTTATAGTTCATTAATATTAAGTCTTATCTTACAACACAGCTAAACTCCCACAATATATTTGTTAAGAACCAAACATCAATATATAGCATAGAAAAACCCTCGTGAAAAAGTACCAACTTTTGAAAAAGAGATAATTTCAGATAATAGCTCTCTCGAGGGCAACCTCCTTTACCCTAATTTAAATGTTCAAGTCCAAGATGATTCAGCCGAAAATGTCTCCTTGGTATATATAGAGACTAGGAGGTTTAATGGCCTAAAGTCGGACATAAATAAAATAACATTACTAATCTAAATTACAACTAATGGCTCATAAGTCACATAAATAAATAACATTACTAATCTAATATGTCTCAATTAAGTGGTAATGAGCCACATTATTATGGCTTAACATGCCCCTCCCTGAAAACAAGTGTTGTCCGCAACGCTTTGAGTAACTCCCTGATCTGTCAGATAAAAGACTCATCTTCCCAAGTGGAATCTTTCAAATGGTGATTCCTCTCCATTTAATGAGATACTCAAATGGATCTATTCCTCGCCATGACTCTGTGTCATCGATGGCTTCGTGCCCAATATCATTTTTCCTTCCCTACGTTCTGAAATAGGTTTGAACTGATCTCAGCCATAACTTTCTTTTTTGGGCATGAAACATGGAAACTCCGGGTGTACTCGCGGAAGACGCTAGGCAGTCTAATTTGTATGCCATAGTACCAATCTTGCAACACCTTTATAAGGGCCATAATACTCTTGGTGATAAATTATTATCCTTCTTGGCTCTTGCTTGAGGGACATCTCTGCTTGTGGTTGGTTGTAGGTCTAAAATACCTAACTCTACTTCAAAAATTTTCACTCACGATGTTGATCCGCTTTTTTTTCATGCAATTTTGTGCCATGGTCGTTGTCCTTAAGATTTGGAGAACTTTGGTGTTGATTCTCGATGTGATCTTCCATCGCTTGAACTTTTAGATTTTTCTTTTAGAGAAGAAGTGATGGAAGGAGGGTGGTATCCATAAAGTGTTATAAATGGTGTCATTTTTGTTGTGGTGAAAGGTAGCGTTATACCACCATCTCTACCAAGGGTAACCATTTGAACCACATTGCGCTTTGCTTATCGTGAGACAGTTAAACGAAGGTATCCTTCCAAACATTTGTTCACTATCTCAAGTTTGTCCATCGATTGAGGATGATAGGATGAGCTATGAGCCAAATTGAGTACCCAAACAAGAAAATAATCTCATCTCAAAAAAGTGTCCAAGGAAGATGGGACTGCCACTTACAATAATCTTTGGGGGTCAGCCATGTAGCTTTGAACTGCCTCCATGAATGCTGTGGCAACCGTACTAGCTTTGAAGGGTGAAAGAGCGCACAAAAGTGTGTACTTGGTCAATCTATCAACAATCACCATGATGACACTTTTCCTTCAGACTTTGGTAACCCTCAGATCCATGGAAACCTCCTCCCAAATATGACTTGGGATGGATATCGGTTGTAAAAGACTTGGGGTCTAATTGTTTCCACCTCATTCTGTTGGCAAACCAAACATACTGCCACAAACCTTGGAACATCGTGTTTAAGGCCATCCCAAAAAATCCTTTCGACTCTATGGTAGGTTTCAAAAATCTCGAGTTCCCTCCGGAGAGGTGTGTGTGCAGTTCCAATAGCACCTTTTTGTTTGAGTTGGGAGCTCTTACACAAATATAAGTTGCATCTTTGTACCATAGTGAATCATTTTTCCATGTAATGTATCCGATGCACTGCATCTTGTCGCGAACCTTTCTCTCAATGAGAGTCCACACTTTTTCGGCCTTCTTCCATTCCTCCATCCCTCAGTTTCTATTATCCAACTGGTTGGATGATCGAGATAGCACGTAGAAAGGCCTCACCATCTTCATCCTTTTCGTGAGAGTGCACCAACATTTTGTTTCCCCTTTTTATAGATTTATTTAAAAATCATAACCCAAGATCTTGTTTACCCATTTTTGTTAGTTCTTCTGAAGATAGTCCTTGTCCCAAGAAGTATTTAAGACTATCATGATCCTTTTGACCTTGAAGTGCCTACCTATTAGGTAAGGGACGCTTCATTTCTTCAATGCATGTAGTATTTCCATCATTTCCTTCTCATAAATGGGTTTTGTGTAAGTCTCTTCCTTGAGTGGTCGACTTCAAAGCCGGGCCTTCCTTCTGCATTAGGACAACACCAATTCTACTTCCCCATGCACTGCATTCCACAATAAAGGTTTTTGTGAGTCTCGAGTGGTCAAGACAGAGCTCTACACATCACCCTTTAAGTTGTTCAAACGATTTAGTTAGTCTGAGTCCAAGTGAAAATGCATCCTTCTTAGTTAGTTCCATTAAAGGTGTTGTTATTCTTCCATAGTTCCAACAAACTTTGCGGTAGTAACTTGTCAAACCCAAAAAAATCCTAAGATTTTTAATGTTTTGGGAATCGCCACCACCATGTCTTTAATCTTGTTAGGGTCTACCTGACACTTTCTTATGAGATACAATACATCCAAATATTCTACCTCCTCTTTACTCCAAAGAAACATTTGGATGGTTTGGTATATAGTTGTTTCTCCTTAGTAGTTGTATACCTTGTCAACATGTTGCGATGATCCTCCCAAGACTTCCATATAGATTAAGATATCATCAAAAATACTACCAATTTTTCATGAAGGGCTTGAAAATGGAATCATCAACCCTTGAATGTGGAAGGTGCATTTAGAAGGCCAAAAGGTATGACAAAAATTCATAATGGCCTCTCATGAGTTCGAATAATGCTTTGGGATATCTTCTTCCTCATTATGATCTGATGATACCTCGAACGGAGATCCAATTTTGTGAAATAGATTGCTCCATGTAGTTCATCTAACAATTCATCAATCACTGGAATGGAACTTATCTTTAATAGTGATCTTGTTTATTTCTATAATCTCGACACATACGCCATGAGCTATCTTTCTTTGATACCATTACTAATCGGGTGTGTAGGTAAGAACTTTGGCTAGGTCTAATGATGCTAACCTCTAACATTTCTTTAACCAAATGCTCAATTTCACTCTTCAAGCATAAGGGTATCTCTATGCCTCGATGTTAGGAGGAACACTCCTGTGAATTAGGTCAATTTCATGGCGATCATGATTTCGAAAGCAGGAGACCTTGAGAATATCTTCAAATACTTTGAATGCTTATCAATGATCCTTTGGAGATCTTTGAGGAATAGATATTTAGATGTTTGAACATCTAGTGAGCATATTTTTGCACACTCCTTGATGCCCCTTTTCAATAATCTTTTGTCATGCCATTAGATCTTTTCACCCACCTAGCCTGTGATACCCCCCAACTCAATTTCTTTTCCTTCCAATAAAAATCATGAAAAAGTTCTGAAAATTAAAAAGCCACTGCTCCTAATGATTGTAAACTACTGATTCCTAGCACAACATCCTAATTCACCCACATGGGTACAACAACATTGACTATTCACACATTCCATAGTAAGACTGATCTTATTGCATCTTCCTGATCAATTGATAGTTCATCCATTCCAACCATTAATTGAAACTCCGCTACCGGATATACAAAAGCAATTGAGATCTTTGCCAAATTTATACGCTGAAATGAAATTATGAACATTTAATCAATTAGGACTATTACCCTTTCTTTTTGATGTATCCTTCGATCTCTGAGGGTTTGAGGAGTGCTAATTCCAGCCAAATGCATTACACGATATCGGGAGTCAACTCTCGTACAAAATTGCTTCCACGCTTTCATCTTGAGATGGTTCTTGTCTCTTCTTCCTCTCACAATCTATGTAGAATAATTTTCTCACCACACTTATGTCCCTTACTGTTCTTGCTGTCATAATTAAAGCATTAACCTTTGCTTTTCTTTCCTCCACTGTTGAGGTGTCAACTTTGTAGGTTGATGTGGTTTTAGGAGAAAGAGCATTGTTCTCTATAGATGTTAGGATAGGGTCCTTCCAGTATCCATATCCATATTTTTACTTTCTTCAACATTTCTTGCCACCAAATGCATTCTCCAATGATTTGGGTTCCCAAAGGCTAACCTCATGTTGAATGTGTTATCTTTAAAGTTCCTATGAATAC
Organism: Picea sitchensis; assembly: GCA_010110895.2. Lineage (NCBI taxonomy): Eukaryota > Viridiplantae > Streptophyta > Pinopsida > Pinales > Pinaceae > Picea > Picea sitchensis. The sequence goes on along the minus strand of SNQJ01S0026153.1, from coordinate 24,602 downwards.
ATCAATCATGCTCATCCGGAATATCGGTTACCTTTTATATTCAATCTTTAGAAGTTCTCATGCCTTGAATCAACCCTTTGCTTGAGATTTATCAATTGGCTAAAGGCTGTCCCGTATCCTCATATAGTGTATATCATTTCTTCCGTGGAATATTGTCCTGTCGACGAAAGTGATCCGCGAGAACAAAGTTTTTCATCGATACCAAACAAATTGATTAGTTCTAAATATAAAGAAGCAATTTGTACCTTTTGTGTATGTGGCATTATTATGAGATCAAAGAATTGTTCCATCCTAAGTATCCATGACTGGTCCTGCCATAAAACTTCCTCATGTCAATCTTAGAACATGGTTGGTATTCAAACCTAAGTTGGAGTTTCTCCACTTGATTCACCTTCCTGTGTCCATATCATGAATTTCATGTGATGCACTTTCGTGTGTCTTCTCTGTTACGTAAATTTTCAATACTTCCATGATCTCCTTTTAAACCATCTATCTTAGTATCCAACTTTAGCTTCCATTGAATCTACCTTAGTATCAACTTAGCTTCCATTGAATCCATCTTAGTATCGAACTTAGCTTCCATTGAATCCATCTTAATATCCAACTTAGCTTCCATTGAATCCATCTTATTTTGTGTCTATTTATGTCCCACGCATTTCTTCAATTCCTCTTAATCAAGAGCCCAAGTAGGATTTCTCTGAGGCTTTTGGTGTAGAAGTTCCCTTTTGGGGCGGCATGTTGGTCGAAACACTTTGAACCTTGATTTTGAGGTGGTTCGCTAGACAATATTTGTTCTATTGTATCTCCTGCTCGAATCAAAGGAAGCTTTCCCTTTATGTATTTGTATGATATGTCTTCTCTGTAACTCCATAGGTCTAATCAAAATTTTATGTGCAAAGTGGAATTTATGATAACTTCCCAACAACTTGTTGATTTTTGGGCTTAGATTCACTTGTATAGTGTGCCCCTGACAAAATAATTGATATAAAATTAAACTCGAATCAAAATATTGCTGCATCGCTCATGATCCAATGCAACCATTCTACTCAATTTGGATTATTTAGGAATAATTTATGATTGTTTCATCTAATTACCTTCTTTGAGACTAGTCATTGAAATTACAATACCCTATCTTACACAGGTTCTATCTACAAATTTAAGATGAAATGTATCGAACTTGTTACCACAGCCTAGAATTATAATTTCTCGTGAATTCCCTCTCGGAGTTCGTAATCAAACGCCACATAAAAGTTTTATAGCGAAAATTACACAAAGTACGATTTCTGCATGATGATTCTAGAACCCCATCTTGTACAAGCTATATCTCCAAAAGCATAAGGCCTCAAGAGCTCTACCTTTAAACCCCAACGTACCTCGACCGCCTTATGCAAATACCTCCAAGCCGCCTTCTAAACGCTAGGTGAAAAAAGTTGGTAGTGAAATTCCATGTCTCCGGGATGCAAACTCCCCAAGACCCTGGAAATTCGACAATTATGTTAAGAACCAAACATCAATATAGTATAGAAAACCTCAGAAAAAGTACTCAAATTTTGAAAAAAGAGATAATTTTATTAATAAGCCTGTGGTGGTTCCTAATTCCACTTAATTTTTTTCAAGTACAAGATGATTCAGAAATGAAAATGTCCCTTGGTATATATAGGAGACTAGAGGTTTAATGGCCCAGCGGCCATAAATAAAATAACATTACTAATCTAAATTACAACTAATGGCCTAAATCTGACATAAATAAAATAACATTACTAATCTAATATGCCCCAATTAAGTGGTAATGAGCCAATATTAGGGCTTAACAATATCAACACAGTATTCACATAGATCTAAGAGATTCAAGCACTCAACATACCAACATAGATCAGATATAGCATTCATTCAAATTATTCAGCACTAAGCTATCACATTAGATTCTTCTAAGCACATATCAGTGCACTAATACTTTAACCACATAAACAAGAGAACAACCATAAAGAACTAAGAAAACACAAAATGAGGTATACATGGTTCACCCCCACCCCGGGGCTACGTCCACAAACTCTTCTTCTTTATTTCTTTCTGTCAATCTTATACATGCACAAAGCCATGATATTTTATTCCAAAAAGGACAAGAGATCTGCATGCACTCCGCTAGATCCTCCTTCCCTGAGTTACAACACAAAGCCTCTTCATTGTCTCTTACAATCACTTGCAGTTATCTCTGCAAGTTATCAACAAAGCATGCACAAAGAACTTACAAGTTGCACTTAACATAGTGTTTAGCCTCTCTTCGATTACATAGATTGAACTACTTCCTACATAGCCTAGATTTCTATTTATACATTACAAAAAGGTCCTAAACATGGGTAAAACCATGGGCCGACATCTCCGTTACATAAGCCCAAAACCCAAAAATCCCTAAAAAGGGGCCGAGATCCTGCGATCTCTTCTTTGACTTGCGCTCCTCCTTCGACACCCTTTCGAAGTCCCAAAAGTAGGTCAAACATGATCAAGGATCCTCAAAACTTGGTCAAGGGCCAACAATCATCAACCACCAGTAGGTCGTCGTCGACTCTTTTCGACCAGAATACCTACAAGTAATGTACAAGCTTTCTTCTACTCCTAAATACACTTACAATGTCGCATTTCTTATAGAGTTTGAGAGAAAGGAATGCACCCTGTTATCACATTAATTTGTAAAAGGGGGTGTTTTCCTAAGAAGTTGGCCCCTTGGTGAAGGAATCAAAGAAAATGGGAAAAAACCCACAAATAGGCGTATATCCTCAGTTGGAGGTGCGATGTGACCTTTTAGCGCAATGTGATAAGACGCGCACAAATCTCGGCGGTCAAGATTGGTGCGCCTCAGATCCATGGTCATTGATCATATCGGGGCTTCAACATGCACACAGGATAAAGTTTTTAGGGCGAGTTAGGAATGAAACCATGTTTTTTTAAAGGTACTACGTGTCAGCCAGAGACACACATCGGGCCCAAAAGCAAGGAAGTTTTAAACTTCTTTTCGCAGCCCTGATATGCGCATGTGACTATTATGTCCTATCCTAGGTTGGCAAGTGGCCACTCCCTTATCACTTTCGCTCCATCCACCTGTCTTCTACTCATTGTCTTGTCGACGCCCATCCTTTTCTCATCTCTCGCCACCTGTGCCACCTCGCCCCACATCATCTCTGTCCCAGTCCACCTCAGATTTTTCTCATGTGGCCCCTGCACTATCCACATGGCCATATCCTATCCACCATTTCATGCCTGGAGTGCCAATCACCTAATCAGATGCCATGTCCTACAGGTGTAGAGTTGAATTGATCCTTCCCCAATCCCAATGAAGCAGTTATTGAGGTTGGTTGGTGGTGATTGAACGTCGTTTTTGACATAAATAGAAAGCACATGAAAGGACTATCAGTTAGTTGGCTCATCAACAGGTCCACTCTAAAACCCTCTTGTGTCTGATCGAAGTTCACGTCTGGTTCGAGACTGCATGCACAGTCGGACATGAGGCATGCAAACGTAATTMCTTCAATGCAACTACTCCAATATGCTTATGTGATTTGTTTTTTAGTATAAATACTAAGTTTTGATATTTTGTAAGGGTTGATGGTTGAGCTAAACTCCCGCGTTGTAAACTTTTAGATAAGCCTCTAGTTTCTGGTTATGTATCTTTATTTGAGACTTCTTGTTTAATGTAAGTCAATTCCCTTTCATACCTCTGTAACAGCTGTGTTAAAACACTCGGGCATGGAAGATCCAGTCAAGGGTAGTTAGGTTTTTGTTATGTAGGTTTTATCACAGTGACATCATTGCCATTTTTTAATCAGTTCTTTGTGTTTCTTTCCTTCCAACTCTGAATGACCCAGGTATGGATGATTCAGTCGGGCAGTCGTTATTGAATTTTGATGTATGTTTGATTTCATTTCATAATAACTTCATTTAGTTCCTTGAAGCTTCGAGCCAAGAAGATCTTGTCTTCTTAGTTTTTCCCTCCTTGGCTAGTAGAAGACAAGATTTCGATAGAATACCACTTCATAATCCTTAAGTTCCTCCCCCTAATTACCACTACACTGCAAATTACTGACTGAAGTTAGATCAAGACCTCACTTGCCTATACATACCAGCCCATCTTTCTGAGTTAAAGGGATATAATCTTGAGACTACATCCATTATACCACCCTTTAAATCTATTCACTGTGAGATACATAATAATGGGTATTGGGATTACCTCTGCAACAATCCAGAGGTGACTTCCAATGATAACACACCCAATACACTAGAAATGGTCATGATATAGTCAAGACCTGGTGGCGACATCCGAAAAAAATCAAAGTCGATGCTCATGGTATTTACGCCACGACATCTTTAGATGCTCATATGTTGTATGTAGCCATGATTCT
>SNQJ01S0026153.1:1144-17057 GCA_010110895.2 Picea sitchensis | reverse complement strand
GTTGTTCAACTAAATTACATTCCAACCACAGAACAAATTGTAGACATATTTACTAAACCCCTAGCCAAGACACCATTTGAATATCTTCATCAGAAGATGGGTGTCATCCCTTCTCTCACCTAAGAGAGTCCAGTTTGTCAGGGTGAGTATGTGTTGGTTGAATATCTAATACCTCCAAAAGGAACTGCAACAATTCAAGGGGAGCATATTTTCTTTGACATTGATGTCAAAGGGGGAGAAAAGGTGTGGTATGGATGTTACAGTTGGATGTCTAAGCTGAATAGTGAAGACTTTCAGGGTTTCCATCAATGCAAAAGGAGGATATTGTTGGCTTGTTTATAGGAAGAATGTTATTTTCATTGATGGCAAGAAAAACAACAAACCAAACCTCAAGAGTGCAGAAGACGAGAAATCTCAGAAGAGATAGCAGTTTCCAGAAGTACAGAAGAGGTCCAAGATATGGACTTGCAAGAGAAGCAAAGGTTGAGACCCATGAACACTTAGAAAACCTTGTAATTCAGAGAGATAAGAATCTCAGGAGGAAGAGAAACAGTGGACATTGGATCACCAATCCAGAGGACCAACAAAGATTGATATCTCGATCACCCGAATTTCCGTCAGCCTTCGGATCGAAATAAATTGAAGGATAGAATAAGGAAATATGGAGAATGATTGGATTTAATCCAAGGAAAAGATGCATCAAAAAAATATCGAGCCATTGATCTACGATATTGATCAACGAACACCATTCGTTTTAGGTCTAAATATGTGAGGAGGTTACACTCTGGATAAATCACCTCGAAGAGTTTTAGTTTAAGATTTGAAATCCGCGAAGCCCGAAGATCTGGAGAGTCGAAACAAAATCTTAGTCATTGGATCATCCGATGTAATTTCCAGTCGTCAGATCATTCTAAAGTGGAAGGACAGGATACGTTAGAAGAAGGGCATGCTAATATCAGCACCCGATAATCAGGCACTCAGATCTACGGTTGATAGGGAATATCGAACCTCCTCGATATTTATGACTTTAACTGTGGGGGGAGTGGTCCGAGTTGGTGGTATTTTCCATGTGGGACCCTCATACGTGTCACCGTCCTAACAACTCGAACCCCCCTCACTCATTACCACTTACAGACTAACACCCCCTTCGAGTAAACCACCAAACCACTCATACATACTAGCTATGGGCTCTGACTTCACACTCCACTACCGTGATCTACTTCCACACTCCACTACACTACCTACATGTCTCACCCACATCACCAAACCACCTCAGCAAGGACATGTGGTAGACCACATCAGCAAGGACATGAGTCGTCTGATCTAAAACATCACTTTGGGTGTATTCTCAATCGTTGATCATAGTACAGTGGAAGGATAGGGTAAGTTTGAAAAGTTGAAATATCGAAGTTCCAAAAGGAGAAGTTCTGAAAACCGTCCATCTCAATGTTTGATTAAGTCCTAGTCATCAGATTGAACAATGAAAGGATGAGTGTAAGGATCAAATCCGACCATTGATTTGTTTCTGTGAAATAAACCATCCAATCTGATCTGTCCATTCAAGATAACTATCAATATCATGAGTTCGACGATCCCATCGCATTGCAAGGATTGAAGGTGCATGAAACTTAAGAAATAAAGGTGGTTCGCAATCAAAACCACGGTTTTGGAGAAAGGACATATGGAGGCTCGTAGTGAATTGTGGGGCAAAAAGTGGATTGCCCTCGAACCACATTTGGTCACACCTGAAATCACATGGTCACATGAGAGCATCGCCCAAGGTCACATCAGTGAAAGATTGAGGAAGGAGCTAGTGCTGGTAGGCTCCACATTGGAGGTTACGCATTGAAAAGTAAAAAAAAACATCTACGTGTATAATCCAATCACATTGATCAAACCGAATCTGATCGAAGGGTTGTTGTTCCATATTGTGATTACTTGATCAGTTATGATACAGTTACACTAACTGATTCATTGTCTTTGAAAGGTTGAATCATTGTTCCTGAGCGTTGGAATCATGATTCCTGAGCATTTTGAGATTCCTGATATTGAGCGTTGGAGATGTAGAGTGTAACGAATGATCAAAGCATGAATGAAATAAATATCTTGAGATAGAGGAATGCTATTGTTTCTTGGTAAAACAAGTTGAATTGTATGTAATCAAGTAGAGAGCATGAACATAGTGTGAAAAGATGCATAGATGAAGAACACAAGCTGGACAGAGAATAAATGGTGAAAACAATATATTGTATGAGAACCTAAGAGCATGATAAGAACAAAGGAATATCATATGGAAAGAAATATCAAGTGGATCCGAGCATGAACAGACATAACCAAACTAGAATTGCAGAACAAAGAAGAACTGGTAAACATTGAAATGTCTATATTGTTGTAAAGTATTATTCAAGCAACGTTTTCGAAAAAAGGTTGGTAGGGAGGTGCTAGGTAGGACTGTTGTCCTCGGAGTTTCAAGTGGATTCTTGAACACAAGGATTTGTAGCTTCCATCTGGTTGCAGCCAAAAAAAATAGGGTGGTAGGGTGGTGTAAGGAAGAACCATTGTTCTCTATTATACAGTTTGGTGCATGTGTGACTCGAAGTTGGTGCTTCCATCCAGTTGGTGTTGGAACACTCAGGGAGTTGGTGCTTCCTTCTAGTGGGTGCTAGAGAAACCATAGGTTTGGTTCTTTCAACAATTTGCAGCTTATTAAAGAAAAGGTTGTAGCCTCATTTTGAGTTGGTGCTCAAAGAAAGATGATGTACATAACTTAAAATACTGCCTATCATTTGAAGAAGAAGAGGTTTTCTCCCTTTATGGGTTTCCTTCTGAATATTTGTCTCTGTGTATATCATATGTGTGATTGATGTTTGTTATTTCTATTGTTCATGTCTTGCATAATCTTGATGATCACTTGGAGAAGGTTAATAATATTTTAATAGGCATAAATTTTTTTAAGCATGGTAACAACTGATTCAACCCCCCCTCTCAGTTTTATTAGTAATTTCAACAGGAACATGTCGACATCCAAAATAGGAGAATCATTGTTGGCACAGGGGCAGACCCACGGTTCAACGCTTACAATAGTGCACCAAAAAAACCCTAACTACCGGCCCTTTCGACAACACCTGCGAAGTAGATGAAGTCTCACCTGAGGTAGAGGCAAGGGTGATTGCGGGACTCAGATGTCTGCAACCTTAGATGGGACAGAGATCTGTTATTGTAACACCTTAAAAAAGAACTTAGTAGTTATAGTTCATTAATATTCAGTCTTAGCTTACAGCGCAGCTAAACCCTAATAATATATCAACTTTGTATTCACATAGATCTAATAGATTTAAGCACTCAACATACCAACATAGATCAAATCTAGCATTCATTCATATTATTCAGCACAAAGATATCACATTAGATTCTTCTAAGAATATATCAATGCACTAAGCCTTTAACCACATAAACAAGAGAACAACCATAAAGCACTAAGCAACCACAACATGGGGTATACGTGGTTCACCCCCACCCCGGGGCTACGTCCACCAACTCTTCTTATTTATTTCTTTTTGTCAATATTTTACATGCCCGGAGCCATGATATCTTATTTCGCAGAGGACAGGAGATTTGCACGCACTCCACTAGATCCTCCTTCCCTGATTTACATCACAAATCCCCTTCACATTCTCTTACAGTCACTTGCACTTAGCTCTGCAAGTTATCAACATAACATGCACAAAGCACTTACAAGTTGCACTTAGCACAATATCTAGCCTCTCTTTGATCACATAGATCGAACTAACTCCTACATCGCCTAGATTTCTATTTATACATTACACAAAGGGCCTAAACATGGGTAAACCCATGGGCCAACATCCCCATACCCGTTACATAAGCCCAAAACCCAAAAATCCCTAAAATGGGCTGAGATCCCATGATCTCCGCTTCGACTTGCGCTCTGCCTTCGATATCCTGTCGAAGTCCCAAAAGTAGGTCAAACATGACCAAGGATCCTCACAACTTGGTCAAGGGACAAAAGGCCCCCAACACTCACCTCTGACTCGTCGCGAGTCACTCTAGTATTGGTAGCTCTACTTCAAAATCCTCAATCTTGGCACGAGCTGCTTCGACCTATTTCTCTACCACGACCTCCTGCTCAGTGAACTCTTGGATTACTGCTTCATTGACAGTTCCCTCTAAGCATTATTCAACTGTAGTGACGACCTTCTCTAGTTCTTCTCCTTGACCTTCAATCTATGCTAATAGCTGGAAATTCTCATCTTGTATTGGTTGGAGCCTCTAAGTCACTTCCATGACTTTTCTTTGAATGGTGTGGACCTGTTGTTGAGCAGTGTTCTTTTCTTGGGATCGCTTCATGCTCTCAACGACTGATAGGGGTTTCAATTGGGCCTGTACTATTTCTTCTTACTACTTTGCCTCCTGGAGTTGTGAGTCCAGTGCCTTCAATTTAGGATCCTCAGTGAGTCTCTCATAAGTTTGGGCACTATGATCACTTAGTTTTTTACATTCCATGGTGAGGGCCTTGATTCTCTCAACTGTGCTTTGAGCAGTTGCTTCTCTTTCATCTCATACATCTAGCAGGGTGTTGGGCACTGTTCCTAGCTCTAAGTCTGTTATTGTTTGTTGAATTTGTTGGATATCTTCCATGAGTTGTGCTACTTAATTCTCCACTCGGTATTCTACCTTTGCCTCTAAGCTCGTCGCAAATCAAAGTGCTTTGTCGACTACTTCTTTGACTTCAAGCTGCTCTGTTAGCAACTGCTCTTTTTCCTACTGGATTTGTTCTTTATCCTCTTCAAACTTGGTTTGTAGGTCATCCTTATCCTTTTGGGAAACCCGACGTTTCTCTAACATTGCTTCTTGGGCTTGTTTCATGCTCAATGTGGCCTGGTATTTCTCATCTTGTGCTCGACTAAGGTGAGCTTCGGTCACATCAACTAGTTTGCGAAGATGGGAAGGCTCATGTCCCAAATCTGGTTCTTCTGATGCAGGGGGCACAGTGGATACTATGCGGATGGATTGAAGGGTCTGTTGTACCCCTCTAACTTCAACCTCAACTCTGTCGTAAATCTCCTCCTGCTTGGCTTCATGTTTCTACAAGATGTCCCACGAGGCATCTGTTATGGCTTTGATGATGAAGTTGAAGTCATCTACAGTGAGAACAGTATGCATCTTAGTCAAGGTGGCTCTAGATTTCTTATGGGAAGTGGGTTTCATAGGGGAATCCTTCATTTTCTTCAAGGGATCAACCTCATCAACAAGATCCCTAGATGGTGTTACTCCACCTTTCTTCTACTGATCTTCTTTTACGTTGGTATCTTCTTGACTTGCTTCATCGTTACCCCCTCGACCAAGTGATACTGAAACATTTTCTTCCGATGCGCTTCACAAGTTTTGGACCTCTTCGATCTTCTTCCTTTTGTTGGTTCCATGGGTATCCTTTTCTTCATGAGTGGTCTTCGAGACGCCGATTAGTTCAGGGTCTGACATTTCTGCAGGTTCAGCAGGGACGAGGAGCTCTGCCCACCAGTCCTTGGTTTTCTCTTTGAGGTCCTCCTCTGTGAGCTTGTAGTATGACTGAATATCTTACTTATTCTCATCTGTGTGCGTGGTGATATAAATGAAGTGTCAATTTGGGTGGAACTTCATGAGGGGTTAGAACTGATGCAGGGTGTTTTGCATCATGTGAGGGACAACTTCGATATCCCTCTTCAGTTGGAGATAATATGTATGAAAGATTGTGTTCGACTACCACTGTTTTCCCATATCGCTCGAGTACTAGAGCGTGGTGAAATTTGTAGCAAGCGGCTTGAACAGCTCAATGTCCAGGAAGGTCGCACCTTCCAACATCTCCAAAGCAGTAAATGTGATGACGATCAGGAGCCAGCTAAACTATAATTCATATCCCTGATCCTGAGCTTCGCAGGAGTCTAATTCCAGTAGGCTGACCAAGTACTTCTTCTAGTTCATTTGGAGTCCTTCTACACATTTCCTGGCGAGGTCAACAACGTATCCTGTGACTTGTGTACGTAGCTTCTTTCTCACAAGATTTCCTGCAATTAGTTGGAAGGCTAGGTGCACTACACCATTATGGATGGAAGCTACCTTGTAGCCTCATGTTCCCTTTTCTACATCACCATATGTGTCTTTGATCTTCTGTGCTAATGCACGATCTGTAGCCTTCCCTGGGTAGAATTCCTATGGGTTGGGTCCCTGCATGCTCAATCTGATGATCCTATGGATCAATGTCAGATCGATTGTGATGCATCGGTCTAATAGTTATAATTCTTCCAATGGCTATATCTCTTCAACATGGTGAAGTGTCATGTTGCACTGTTCTGATATCCCGACGAAGATCGAGTCTTACAAGCCTTCCTTCTTCAAAGTCCCCTCTGGAACCTTCTATAACTTTTCTATTTTTTCTCTCTTCTTATTGAGCTTCCTAGCCTTCTTCCTGGTGATCTTCATCTCCGTATTCCTCTTTCCATTCTGATTATTATCTCCTTTTGGCATAGTAACTTCGCGTTGTTGAGATTATTTCATAGGGTTAGAGAGTAATACTTCTTCTCTATCTGGGTTAGGTATTCTACTCGTATGTGAGTCTTCTTGTGTTCTTTCAACTTCAACATCCAAGCTTCTGGTTCTAAGTAGCTTTGATCTATTCTCTTGTTCTTCAATCAAGTGTGATATCCTCCTAGTCATGAAATATTTTAATTCTTTCTTCTTCTTCTCTAATACTTCCTCTTCCTTTATTCTTTCCTGATCCTTTTCAATCCAAGGTTTTCCTAGTAATATAGAAAATGGAGAGTTGTTATCAATAAATTTAACAACCTCAAAATCTTCCTCCGTCGAAGTTTCATGAGCACTCATAGATATCTGGGTGAGTCTTTCACATAGGGTTATCATCTTTCCTCTAAATAATCCTATTCCTCCCAATGAAGGAACCATAGCAGTATTTCCTAAAGTTTCCCAAGTTCTTTCTATCATGATATTTACCCGTGTTTCTTCATCCAGGACACAGTCAATGTCGAAGTCTCCTATTCTTTCTTCTATGCGTTCTTTTCCTTTGAATATCTCTGATAAGTTGATATTCTTTTGATCATTTAGGGTTTCTTTCATTTGTAGCAAGACATTCTCTGATTTTTTCTGGGGTTCTTCCATGGTCTCAGTTTATTGACCTCCCTTAGGATTTTCTTGTCTCATATTCATTCATTCAATCTTAGCAATCATTCTAGGGAAATCTAAAACTTCGTGCTCCATAGATTTACAACAAAGACAACTAGGTCTTCTACCAAGGCATTCCTTAGCAAGATGTCTCGGTCTTCTGCAACTGTAACAAGGATTTAATCCTCTCTTTCTTTGAAATGATCCCCATCCTTTCCTGTACTGCGCACTAGGATCATAGTAGCTAACCTGCAAAAAATTCTTTCTAGGGTCCTGCATCCATTTTTTAGTCCAAACATTTTTTCTATGCATAGGAATAACATATATTTCACTATTTTTGTCAGATCTACTCATATCAAACCTTCATTCATCTAGTTGTGCCCTACATTTCAAGCTAGGAAACTTTTTATCAAACATACCCAGATCCATACTTTTGAAACAAAAACTTCCACTTATCTTACTTTTTCAATCAAAACCTTTCATTCTTCTTACCTTTATGAGAGAACAAATCTTTAAGATCTTACCTCTTTAACAAAAGCTTCTTACTTTACTTTTATCAGAGCACAAATCTTTCACGTCTTACCTATTTTCTTCAGATCTAACTTTTCTTCTTGGCATAGAGCTTCACAGGTCAAATAGAATACTGCGCACTAGGGAAATAGATCTATGCACAAATATTTCTCTTTTTTGTAGTTCCCAACAATCACAGTTTCAGATCCCAACAATGGAACCATTTGTTGGCACAGGGGAAGACCCACGGTTAAACGCTTACAACAATGCACCAAAAAAACCCTAACTATCAACCCTTTTGGAAACACCTGCGAAGCAGAGGAAGTCTCACCTGAGGTAGAGGCTGGGGTGGTTGCAGGACTCAGATGTCTGCAACCTTAGCTGGGACACGGATATTTCATTGTAACACCTTAAGAGAGCACTTAGCATTTATAGTTCATTAATATTAAGTCTTATCTTACAACAGTGCTAAACCCTAATAATATATCAACACAGTATTCACATAGATCCAAGAGATTCAAGCACTCAACATACCAACATAGATCAGATCTAGCATTCATTCAAATTATTCAACACTAAGCTATCACATTAGATTCTTCTAAGCACATATCAGTGCACTAAGACTTTAACCACATAAACAAGAGAACAACCATAAAGAACTAAGAAACCACAAAATGAGGTATACGTGGTTCACCCCCACCCCGAGGCTACGTCCACAAACTCTTCTTCTTTATTTCTTTCTGTCAATCTTATACATGCACAAAGTCATGATATTTTATTCCACAAAGGACAAGAGATCTGAATGCACTCCGCTAGATCCTCCTTCCCTGAGTTACAACACAAAGCCTCTTCATTGTCTCTTACAATCACTTGCAGTTATCTCTGCAAGTTATCAACAAAGCATGCACAAAGCACTTATAAGTTGCACTTAACATAGTGTTTAGCCTCTCTTCGATCACATAGATTGAACTACTTCCTACATAGCCTATATTTATATTTAAACATTACAAAAAGGTCCTAAACATGGGTAAACCCATGGGCTGACATCTCCGTTACATAAGCCCAAAACCCAAAAATCCCTAAAAAGGGGCCGAGATCCTGCGATCTCTGCTTTGACTTGCGCTCCTCCTTCGACACCCTTTCGAAGTCCCAAAAGTAGGTCAAACATGATCAAGGATCCTCAAAACTTGGTCAAGGGCCAACAATCATCAACCACCAGTAGGTCGTCATCGACTCTTTTCAACCAGAATACCTACAAGTAATGTACAAGCTTTCTTATACTCCTAAATACACTTACAATGTCGCATTTCTTATAGAGTTTGAGAGAAAGGAATGCACCCTGTTATCACATTAATTTGTAAAAGGGGGTGTTTTTCTAAGATGTTGGCCCCTTGGTGAAGGAATCAAAGAAAATGGGAAAAAAACCCACAAATAGGCTTATATCCTAAGTTGGAGGTGCGATGTGACCTTTTAGCTCAATGTGATAAGACGCGCACAAATCTCGGCGGTCAAGATTGGTGCACCTCAGATCCATGGTCATTGATCATATCGGGACTTCAACATGCGCACTGGATAAAGTTTGTAGGGCGGGTTAGGAATGAAACCATGTTTTTTTAAAGGTACTACATGTCAGCCAGAGACACACATCGGGCCCAAAAGCAAGGAAGTTTTAAACTTCTTTTCGCAGCCCTGATATGCGCATGTGACTATTATGTCCTATCCTCGGTTGGCAAGTGGCCACTCCCTTATCACTTTCGCTCCCTCCACCTGTCTTCTACTCATTGTCTTGTCGACACCCATCCTTTTCTCATCTCTCGCCACCTGTGCCACCTCGCCCCACATCATCTCTGTCCCATTCCACCTCAGATTTTTCTCATGTGGCCCCTGCACTATCCACATGGCCATATCCTATCCACCATTTCATTCCTGGAGTGCCAATCACCTCATCAGATGCCATGTCCTACAGGTGTAGAGTTGAATTGATCCTTCCCCAATCCCAATGAAGAAGTTATTGAGGTTGGTTGGTTGTGATTGAATGTCATTTTTTACATAAATAGAAAGCACATGAAAGGACTATCAGTTAGTTGGCTCATCAACAGGTCCACTTTAAAACCCTCTTATGTCTGATCGAAGTTCACGTCTGGTTCGAGACTGCATGCACAGTCATACATGAGGCATGCAAACGTAATTCCTTCAATGCAACTACTCCAATATGCTTATGTGATTTGTTTTTTAGTATAAATACTAAGTTTTGATATTTTGTAAGGGTTGATGGTTGAGCTAAACTCCCGCGTTGTAAACTTTTAGATAAGCCTCTAGTTTCTGGTTATGTATCTGTATTTGAGACTTCTTGTTTAATGTAAGTCAATTCCCTTTCATACCTCTGTAACAGTTGTGTTAAAACACTTGGGCATGGAAGATCCAGTCAAGGGTAGTTAGGTTTTTGTTATGTAGGTTTTATCACAGTGACATCATTGCCATTTTTTAATCAGTTCTTTGTGTTTCTTTCCTTCCAACTCTGAATGACCCAGGTATGGATGATTCAGTTGGGTAGTCGTTATTGAATTTTGATGTATGTTTTATTTCATTTCATAATAACTTCATTTAGTTCCTTGAAGCTTCGAGCCAAGAAGATCTTGTCTTCTGAGTTTTTCCCTCCTTGGCTACTGGAAGACAAGATTTCCATAGAATACCACTTCATACTCCTTAAGTTCTTCCCCCTACTTACCACTACACTGCAAATTACTGACTGAAGTTAGATCAAGACCTCACTTGCCTATACATACCAGCCCATCTTTCTGAGTTAAAGTGATATAATCTTGAGACTACATCCATTAGACCACCCTTTAAATCTATTCACTGTGAGATACATAATAATGGGTATTGGGATTACCTCTGCAACAATCTAGAGGTGACTTCCAGTGATAACACACCCAATACACTAGAAATGGTCATGATATAGTCAAGACCTGGTGGCGACATCCGAAAAAAATCAAAGTCGATGCTCATGGTATTTACGCCACGACATCTTTAGATGCTCATATGTTGTATGTAGCCATGATTCTTTGTCGCCTATTTGGAAATAATAATACTACACATTTCTCACTTGAGTGGGTAGCCATCATGAATGAAGTAGTCGAGGGTTACACATTCAACTGGGCCAAAATGTTATCTGATAATTTGGCCAAGGAAATTGTTGAGTATAAATCAACAAAATCAAAAGGGCAGCCTACCCCTTTTTATATGTCAAAATATGTTATGGATGTCGTTTGTTTCATGACCCCTTTTCCCTTGATGAACTGGAGTTGGACCCTTTCCAGTTCTTAGCCAATTCATTTTTATCACTCCAAATTATGGGAGGAGAACTCCAAATATTTCTTGTACGAAATTTGTCACGATGTTATAGTGCATGTTCATATAGCTATTTATGGTCACCCGTCACTCGATATTTCAGAAAGGATTATGGGGAACCTAGGAAAGCTTTCAAACTGGTTTATTGAGGAGAATTCCTCCTATATCAGAGTATTTGGTTGTTTAGTTCCTCCTCATGCCCTCCCATAGTTTTTACCTGACAATTTTGTGTGGAGAGAAGTGGTGTACCAGACATTGGAAAGAGGTATCAGCAAGGAGTTGAAAGCAACTTAGAAAAAGGTCTTTCCAACTTTCCCCAATCATTTTGGCATGTTCACATTATTATATTTTGGTCACTCTAAAGTCGAGGCCATAGCCTTGGAGGATGTCAAATTAATTGACATCGAATTCAAGAAGCATGATTCACATAAGATAGTGGAAATTTATCTAGCTCAATTTGACATGAAGTGATACATCCATGAGAATTCCCCTTATGAAAAAATGTTTAGGGGTTAGATATTATGAGGAAGTCCAAAAAAGATTCCAGACTCTGCCTCCTAACCAACAAGTTGTTTTCCTCAGCTTTTAGAAACACAGATGAAACAACCTACCAAAGATATTGCAAGGAGAGTCAATACCCATGCCTCTTTCACAGGAATATAGGCCTACATGATCGAATCCAATTTGTTTCTCAAAGCACTAAGTTGAGGAAGTCCCAAAAAGTCCATAAGTGTTATTTCACGAAATAAGAACATCATTGTCAAGACTGAATGATCCACATGTATTAGATCAGTTTGAATATTTCATGAAACTGGGACAAGTTGTCCCTCATTCAATACCTACTACTCATGTTGGCACCCCAAATACAACAATATACAAACCTTCCACTAAAATTAGATCTCCTATCACATCCTTAACCCCTCGACAAACCAGCTTCGAAAATCCTAGTTTTGAACTCACTTTCGTAGGTGATCTTACTCCTATCTTGCCCGAAGAGATTCCTCCCTCAGATTTCTTTTTTAGAAAGAAACGAAAAGCCATCGTAAAGAGAGAATCTCACAAAACGGATGGAGTTATCACTAAAAGGAAAAGATTGGTATATGACGGGAGAGACCATGATGGTCCAGAGTTTGCAAAAGAAGTTGCAGGTTCATTAGGGGATTTTTACACTGTCAATCAATGCTCAGTGGACAATTTAACCCAAAAAATGAAACATAAATTCCTCTTCATGGAACAGTTGCAAAATGAGATATACAATACAAAACAGACTGTCATAAGTAGGATGAAACGGGACTTTGAGCAAATCAGGGCTAGTCATCAGCATCAAATCAAGTAGTTACAAAATAACATTGAGCTTCTCTACCAAAGTTCACATACCAAAAAAGGATTGATTAATCATCATGACAACTTTATTGAGAAACTGTAGGCAAGACAGACCCTAAAAAAGAACACAATAGTAGAAATTTCAGCCTTTAGAGAACAAGCATCGTAAGTCAATCATAGGTGGGAATTTTCCTAGCAAGAAATATATCTAAAAGTAGATTCTATCCAAAAACGATATCAGATAGTAGACCTTTTCCTAAAGGATATTTATGTCAAGGAAGAAGAGGCATGCTCAGACTGATCTAAATTTCAAGAAGTTCTTAGATGGAAGTAGAGAGTTAATAATCCTAGTCTTCCCCTTCTCTCCCATTCTGAACAAGTAAGAGGAAAAATGGCCCTAAAACTCTGGGAAAAAAATATGGAAGAAGGCAATAAAATTTCCAGAGATGTAAAAGAGTCTTGTCTAGAGGCATTATCTTCAACAAGTAAAACATTGATTGAGTTCGAAGGGAATAGTATCTCAGAATACTTGGTGAAGATCGAAATAGAAATGAACCAACAAAGCTCCAAAAATAAAAACRAAGATACTCAAGAAGCCATCCAAGAGATGAGCTGTATTGATCTATTTAAAATCAAAGAATGGTTGGTTAATCTAAGTTCACTATTTCAGGTCACAGTCCAAGAGGTGAACAAGATCCAAGAGAAGCTTCCACAAATATAGAAGAAGATGTTTTCTTTTCAACTAAATGAAAGGATTGAGCCTTCAAGATTCATGGTAGGATTAATGGGCAGGTGCACCCAATGCATTGATGAGGGAAACGTGAGTGTAYMTGGGAGAAAATGAAAAAGAATGAAAARAGTTCACTTTCTCCACCCACTCTACCTTTCACCCTCCAACAGTCACTTATCCCATCTATCCCTACCACCCACATTCTTGCATCCACTCATCCRACCTCCTTATTGGACACTTGTTCCCCCATCATTCCTTTCRTGAACAATTACTCTTCCATGTAACTATTATCCATCCCTTAACGAGCCAATGATGAGCTATTCRTTTAATTATCCCCCTCATGTATTGAACTGCAATTKCTTATCCRAGTGAATGCCTCTAAAGGGACATATGGAAATGAGATATAATGAAAATGAAAGTAAGACGAATGATTGTGGTGACCCTAATGGACATGTGTAACYAKCTCAAATATCAAAGGAAAATGAGTGCATCTATCAATAGACAAAGAGACAGAGGAAGTGCTAGCAAAACCCAACAATATTTGCATGTTGTTGTTTTATTTCGATGTATTCTATTTTTAGTCAAATATTGTGAGAAGTCCAATGGTTTTCAGTTTTGACAGATTTTGTATAAATACATATGTTTTAGATTTATTCAAGGCTTCTTCTTTCCGAATTTAAAATACAAGCTCGTTTTGAGTATTAATACAAGTGTAGATAAATAATATAATTTTCGTTCAATTTGAGTTATGTGTTCCCTCTATGTTTCCATTTCTCTGAATTTCTTTCTATAATTCCTGAAGAGTGATTGATTGCAATTTAGTACTACATCTATTGTGATCAAAATATATCAAGGTTCACTCAGTAACAAATTTTCCTCTGTTATTACTATGAGTAAAACAAGACCTGTGATATGTGTGAATTGCTACATTTTTATCTCTTGTTCAAGGGTGCATATTATATTGTTCTTCTACTATAAACAAGGTGAGAGTTATCTATAATTGATAGCTAACTTTGTTTTAACAATTTTGTAAATTTATGCAGGAGCATTGCTCCACCTCAGCAAACGTGCCAAAGCGCCAGTAAACAAACGCACAATGGAGAAAGGGAGAGGCATTAAACCTCCCATTTTTAAATTTGAAATAATCCTATACGGATTATTGTGTTGTAATATTTTAAATGTCAGGCCATACCTTTGTATAGGTAGTGGTTGGATTTCCTTAAAGGGTTTCTTGTAGCAGGCTCAGATCATAGTCAAGTATGGGTAAATATTTATGACACTTCAATGTAATAGATGAGTTTAGGTGAGAGAGGACGAGCTCACAGAGCCCCTCTTTTGTAAGGAGATCTTGTATCAGATTTCATAAGGCAGATAGGAAGAGAATGATAGAGAGGCCTTAGGAGGTAGAATAGTTCTGAGAGAGAGAGAGATAGAGAGAACTGGGACTTTGTCACAGTCCAGTTCTTGTAAAAATATGTATAGACAGACAAAGATAATGGAAAAGTAGTTTTTCCTGCATATTGGGTGTTTATGTGTTTCATGAATGAATGTTGTAGATATATGATAATATTTATTTACAGTGGGAAGATATATTTCATTTATCTTCATTGAGTCTCATAATATCGTTCTGGATTCTTTAGGCTATGCAAGGAGTGCACAACAAAACTTTGGAAGTTATGTAGCTAGTGATAGGAGTACACATATGAACTCTACGGAGTCAGAAAAGAACGTTCCATGAGGTCGCACCTCAAGGTTACTAAATACCTTAGAGGTGGGGGACTATGTGAAAGAATCACAAAGAAACAGAGTTACCGAGAACTGTGTCGAAGCTCTGCCAAGTGGGCATTGAGTTGGTGCATCTGTGCAAAGAAGAACTGTGTGTCGAGTTCAGGAGAAGCAAAGTTGTTGAATACTCTATGAGGAGAAGATATGGAAGGAGTGAATTGAGCAGAAGGACACCAGGAGGGAAAGAAGTAATTCTTGTTAAAGAAATCCTTCGGTTCTGAGTTTGATGAAATAACGGGAATGCAAGGTGTGCATGAGGGATCGAAACCTTCGAGGAGGTGAATCTTAGAAGGGATAACGCAGAGGTTGCGAAAAATTTGAACTTATTCTAAGTCTAAAAATTGAAAGGAGGGATAACGCTACAAGAGAAAAATGAGACCAAGAGTTGGGTCCACGGAAAGAAGTTCAAAGGCCAAGACCTTTTGAACATTGAAAAAACATTCTAAGTCAGGAGAAGATGGAAGCTCGGGAGGAGGAGTGACAACAACCGTCTGATCGGTTGTGGAGTGGAACCTGGAATATTAGATCTACGTCGAGGCAAATGAGAAATGAGTGCACGGGAAATAGATCTCATCCGTCATATCTGAGCATGTGGATCAATAACCATTGGATCCAGAGTAACGTGCACGGGTTTTAACTATTTGGAGTGCAAAGGAGAGAGGTTTTTGAAGGGGCACGTGGTGACCAATCAACATTTCGCTCACTCGTGATTTAAAGAAGTCAAAGGGAAAATTTGTGAGAATCGTGAAATGTGAAATCATGAAAAGATCCCAGTTGTTGATTAAGAAGAGATCTGGACCATTCATTGTCGAGGGAGAATTTCATCATTTTGAGGATTGGGAGAATGGAAGTGGAAAGTCTTTCGACTTGTTAAGCCCTAATATTGGCTCATTACCCCTTAATTGGGGAATATTAGATTAGTAATGTTATTTTATTTATGTCGGCTTTAGGCCATTAGTTGTAATTTAGATTAGTAATGTTATTTTATTTATGTCAGCTTTAGGCCATTAGTTGTAATTATACCTCCTAGTCTCCTATATA
>SNQJ01S0026152.1:71915-86294 GCA_010110895.2 Picea sitchensis | reverse complement strand
AAGTATAAGTTGAAAAAGGTTTTTAAATTGTACTTGTTACTGATTCACCCCCCTCTCAGTATCAACAATAAAATCAGAAGGACTTAAGAGATTTAACCAATCCATAGGCTTGCTTATCCATGATGTCATATTTTAATTCATCATCTCTCAATGCCTTGCTGAAAAAGGAAATGGGATGCTCTAAGCCTTCAACGTTCTTCTGCAATAGGACTGTTGCTACTGTATCAAAAGAGGCAAAAGAAAAAATAAGAAAGTCCTTGGAGTATTCTGGGCTGAAAAGAATCGGGGCTTCAGTCAAGGCTTTCTTTATTTGATCAAAAGAATCATGGGACTCAACAATCCATTTGATTTCACTACCCTTCCTCAACATGACTGTGATATACTTAACCAACTCAACAAAATTTGACACAAATCTTCTCAAAAACTTATTTTTTCCCAGAAAATATTGAACCTCTTTTTTGGATCTAGGGAGTGACAATGTTTGTATAGATTCAACCCTATTGGAATCAATACTTACCCCTTCAGATGAAACGTTATGCCCCAATAATTTTCCTTCATGGCAAACAATGATTTTTTCGGATTCAAAGAGAGGCCAAATTTTATGCATTTCAAGAAAACCTTTCTTAAGTGATCATAGTGTTCTTTATCAGACTGAGAGTACACTATTATTTCATCTAAATAAATAACATCAAACTTATCCTTCTCTCCAATAAATTCTGTTTCCATAGCTCACTAAAAATTTGCCTCTGCATTCATCAAACCAAAGGGCATCTTGGCGTACATAAATGTACCCCAAGGAGTGGTAAAGGCCATCTTCTCTCTATCTTTTGGAAAACCAGAGACCTGATTGTACCCGGAAAAACCATCAACCTTGGACATCGTGGCTGCTCCTGTCACCTTCTGTAATATGTGCTCCATCTTGGGCAAAGGGTAATTATCCTTTTTTGAGCTTCTGTTTAGATTTCAGAAATCAATGCAAAGTTTGATTTCTCCATTCTTTTTTCTTACTGGGACCAAATTGGCCACCCATTCAGAATACCTCAAAGGAATGATAATTTTTGCATCTAAAATCTTTTTTACCTCTTTCTCCATGATAGGCAACAGCATAGGATTAATTTGCCCCAACTTTTGCCTGAAGGTTTTGGTGTCTTATTTTAATGGAATCATGTGCTCTATAATGCTTATGTTATAAGTTCTGATATCTTCATAAGTCAAAGCGAATACATCAGCAAATTCCTTCAACAACTTCGTATATTCTGCCCTCTGCTATTCCGATAGGCTGCTTGACAATTTGACATGTTTCAGATTCTTTTCAGTGCCCAAATTGCACTCAGTTATATCAACATCATCAATGGATACCTTCCCTTTCACTGCCACATCATTCTCGTCAAATAATCTTTCCAAAGGAACTAGTCCTTTTGGAATATGATTGCTAGGTAGCTGCACAATATGATGATTAGCAATTTTATTGAGGAAAACATCAACATGAGGAGTAATTTCTAAATCATGATCTACATCATAGAAGGCCTGTATTTGACTTCTACATCATACTTGATTTTGGGTGGTATAGGAATTTTGAAGTTGCTTGCTGATACAACCAAAGACTTAGCCATGGTATTCTCTTCTCTAGGAATGAATGATATGTTAAAAGTAGAGAAAAAACTGTCCACCAAATCCCACACTTCATTTCTGTAAGATCTAAGCCTAGGGTGCTTTGTTTGATAAATATTTTTAATCTGATGGACTATTAATTCATCATCCCCAAATACTTATAGCTCTTCTATCCCCATGTCTTTAGCATCCCTAAACCCCAAGACAAGAGCTTCATACTCTGCCACATTATTAATAGTCTCAAATTCTAGTTTATATGACAAAGATATAGATTCTTGAGTTGATGAGACAAAGACCACCCCAGCACCAACACCTTCTTTGGAAGAAGCTCCATCAAAGAACATCTTCCAGACAGAAGTGGTTAGAATAGGCTCCTTAGAAAATGTAATGGACTGTTTTCTGATTTCTAAAGGGCCTTCAGGAATGCCAGTGAGCTGCAAAATGCTAGATCCCAGATCTGTATCAAAAGCAAAAACAGGGTGATTTGTGGGGTTTTCTTCATCACTAATGATGTAAGCCAATTGAGCTTACCTGTAAAGTCTTCTATGCTCTCCCCCAAAAATGGGAATAGTAGCATAAGAGAGATCCATATGCAAGGTCCCCCCAAGTCTTTTTATCCAAGACCTTGACAAAATCATGCCAAAATTGAGGGGAACATCAACAACTACGATATCCATAAGTATAATTTTCATGGGCAACTGAAATAAAGTCACCACCATATCCTTAATGACTCCAAGACACTTCACTTTTCTGGAGTCAAAAGAATATAATTCATGAATAGTCTTTGTGATTTCTAACCCAAGTTCATCCATAACAGATTTTGGCATGAGATTGTGGGATGCCCCTGAATCCATCAAACAATTATGCAACACTTTATCATGAATATTTAGTGACGTATAAAAAGGGGGGGATGAATCATTTATGTCTTCTATCAATGGACCCAAAATCACTGTTGGCTTTTCATCTTGCAGATTTACTGAATCAGTGGCATTTGGAGAGGCTTCGGGCTGTAACATTTTGGATAGATATTTTTTAAATTCTTCATTTTTTATCAATTCCAAAAAAGGTATAGGGATCTTTATTTTCTGGATCTCATTCTCAAAACTGAAGGAAGAAGAAGGCTTCGAGATCTCTTTGGTTTCGGGATAAGGATTTATGATCAGGACTTGTGGACTTTGAGAGTCTTTTTCTTTGCTACTCATTGACATAGCCTTGGTAGAATCTTCTTTTTGGGCAAGTTATTAGGGGCATCAGTTTTTTCTTCATTCTTTTTAGATCTCAGATTATATCTATTAGTATTTTCTTTTGCTTTGTCTCCCTTACTTAACTCATTAATTTGAATATCCATCAAGGATTGCTCATAAGAGGATTGAGTCAAGTGTGGGGATGGGGATGTGTTACCTAAGCAGTGAATCTTAGGATCAACCTCTACCTCCTCTTCTTCTTCATCATCAACCAAATTGTTTTGGAAAGGAGCTTGTACCCTCTGATCATCTCTTTCTCTGTTTTTGGGATCTTTGGGAAGGATTTGGGGAGCATTATTTGGTCTCCTGAAGTTACCTCTATTGTCAATGTTTTGAGCATTTCTATATGTTTGTTTCCCTTCTGATTTTAAGTTCTCAATCTCAGTAGAAAGAGAGTTTACTAATTTGGTCAGCTCATCTACTTGAGAATGGACAATAGAGGAATCAAAAGTTGAAGCTTCAGCTTTGTTTTTTCTCCTATCCCTATCAGATTTTCCCCTAATCTTATCCGATTCCACTATATTGGATTCTACCTCCAAGGAAGCATCTTGCATATGAACTAAGGAAGGTGATCTTCTTTCTCTCAATAGGAGGCAGAACTTGGGGTCAAATGCATTGACATAAGTGATATTTGCAGAGGTTTCAATGGGTTTTATCTCATCAGGTATCTTGTTGTACATTTTGTTAAATCTTTTAGAAAAGTCAGAGACATACTCTCCTTCTTTCCTTTTTAGGGATCCGAATTCTGTGATGTAGTACAAAAAATCCTTTTTTTCCCCCCAATGCCTCAAGAAGGCTTCATCCAATGCTTCAATACTAGTAATGGATCTAGGGGCCAGACCCTTAAACCACTTCCTAGCCTCACCAAAAAGGCTTTGGATAAAAACCCTCATCCACACATCCTCATTTTCAATATTTTGGTTATCTGCATAGCTGTAGAAAGCAACAAGATGTTCCTCTGCTGTTATATCTTCTTCTCTCATAAACTTGGGCATATATTTCAAATAATATCTAGGAGGGAGAGCATTCATTGGATGAGGTAACACTAGAGGAGTGTATCTTGTAGCCACTATGGCATCCATCCTATTTGCAGGGGGGTTAACAACTACCATTTGATTTTGAACTCTTGGTGAACAAGAAGGAGAAGGAGACTTGACTGTGTGTAGATTAGGAGAAGAATGAAAGTATGAAAGGGGGGTTTCAGTTTTCACAGCATAGGGCTGAGTCTTGGAAGAAGATGTAAGGTCTGAAAAGGGGATGAAGTTTCCACTTCTTTGGCAGCAAAATTTTTAACATAAAGAGGTGTAGAAAAACCTAAAGTAGGGAAATCTTCAAAACTATCAAGACTGAAACACTTTTTAATGTCAGGGGAAGAGAAAATGTCAATGTTTTATTCTTTCAATTCAGTTTCAAAGGAAGAGTATTCAACATGAAACTCTTTAAAATCAAGTTTCTTAGATACGTCAATAGAAGGTAAAGAAATCTTACCTGATAAAACAACTGGAGTATCAAGAGTGGAATCAGGCAACTGACCAGAAGCACTTGTAGCAGCAGCAAAAAAACTTTTTATAGGAGATTTTCCCTTCTTGATTATTTTCTTTGGGTCAGCCTCAAATGGAACCAAAGGTAGTTGTGGATTTGATCTCGTATGTTTTCCTTTAGGTTCCAGAGCTGAAACAATGGAGTCACCAAGTGCAAGATGCAATATTCAAGATACTGATTTATAATTCACCTTTAGGACTAGTATGTTGTGTCGTTCAATCCCAGGGAAAAGTCTTCAAATCGTTCCTTGAGAACAATGCCGAGAATGTTAGCACTAGGAAACACCTTCAGATTGCATGGAAGGCAAGCCCATTACCCATCAGGTTATATGTGAATGTAAGAGTGTTTTAAAGGGTCAAATGGAAAAGACTCACAATGATAATGTTCCAACTCAGAAAAAAGGGCTAGCATGCACCAACAATCAAGGTATTGGATAACATCGATCAATAATTGGGAGTAAGTATTAATAGAGGGAATACTTTAATTAGAGAAATGTAGGTGCTGCTGTAAACATCATGTCTACAATAAGCCTAAGGAAGAAATTTTCTTAACACAAGATATCCTTGAACTCAGAAACTAAGGAAGCTGAATAAACATCATGATAATATAATGATTAAACATCCACCATAACATCATCACAATCATTCATGTGAATCATTCAAAAGAATGAACATTTAGCATCAGAAGAAAATAAGTTGAAAGAGAAGTTGATGTCTATTAGCCAAAATGTCTTAAGTCTAGTACATAGCCAGTTCATAGTCACTTCATTAAAATATTACAGTCTAAGGGAGCCTTGCTCAACCATCGGAACCTACTAAAGCATTTCATATATCTATTTATAACAAAAGGGAGGAAACAACTGGAGGTACGAGTTGGCCTCCTTTCCTTGAAAATATATAAGAATTTATTTCATCTAACAACTTGGCTAACAACCTATTCTATAAAATAGGAAAATGTTGGTGACTAATCCAACCAAACTTCAAACTGATTTGATTCCCTTTTGCTGCGCAACTCCTTGTTTGCCATGTGTCTTTGAGGAGCATGCGGTTGTCCTCATGATGCCAACTGATGTTTCTACAATCTTCTCCATCATTAGCAATCCAAAAAGTTGTTAGCTTGGCCCTCCTGAATCCCCGGTGTCTGTTGGTAGCTTCTTTAGGTAGAAGTCCGAGTAGCACACTTCAAAACTGGACAAGTAGAAAAGGTAGTGTTGAACCCTCATATTCTATGTGCAAACTTTTCCCTCTGTGAAATATTAGGTAGCGAATTTACGTAGCACCATTGTGCTGCGTATGTGTGCAAACTTTGTTCTCTGCCAGACATTGGGTAGCGAATTTACGTAGCGCCACTGTGTGTCTGTGTGCAAAGTTTAGGTAGTGTTGTTAAAAACACAACACCTCCAATATTGAACATGTGCATAGCAAGTAGTGTCCTTGAATAGTGTCAAACCCATTATATTTAGGTGACATGGCAATATTATAGGTAGCATACCAGTGTAATACAGAAATAGACTATTCTGTAGCGCCAAGGCACTACAAAATGTCTACATTTTACTACTAAGGGAGTTAACACTTCACAAAAAGACCAAAACTCTAAGAATCAACACTTAAAAGCCTGTATAGGTGGTAGAGATAATATTTGAATATCAGTTAACCCTCACAAAAAATGAACCATCCTAAAAAATGGGGCTCATCTTTAACCAGCTATTTTGTTACCTTGACACTTAACCTCACACTCTTTCTAGTAGAAGGAGGATCTTCATTTGGCACAATAGACTTCTTCTTATTAGAAATGATAGGATTTTTTAGTGGGGCTGTGATCTCCTTGACTGTTGTTGTCTCGTTCTCAATGGCAACTTCAACCAATACCTGCAAGTTTTTTTGAGATACTTCATCTTGAAAATGTTGCAACTCTGCCTTGAGTTTCCTGTTTTGAGATTGAAAACATCTATTCTGCCTATAAAGTTTTTGGAGCTGCCTATGAAGGGGTTGGGCCTTTATTGCTACAAACCTTGCTAGGTCAAGAGTGTGTTTGTAGCCATCCATGAGTTCTTTCATCTGAACCCTGTGAATCATATCTTCTTCTTTAAGATGAGCTACCTCCTTCCTAACATCCCTAAGCTGCCTGATCAATCTTTTGAATGTCTGACTGTCAGGTGGAGTAGTGACATGCACAGTCTCAATAGGATTTTCCTCGGTATCCTTTTCCACCTGCATGGGAATTTCCTTGTCTACTTCATCAAGCTTCTTGATGTGTTTATCTTTATTTTTCTTCTTTGGCACATGTGTTTCTTCGTTCCTTTCCACAGGTTTTTTAATGCCTTTACCCTTCTTCTTTTGTACAAGTACCTCTGATGGGGACTGTTCTTCAAAAACCTCTTTGGGAACTGATGATCTTTTGAAAGGTATTCTACCCTTGGTATTGACTGCTGGAGGAGAAGAGGGGAAGTGTAGATTCTTCCCTTTCTTGGATGTAGTTTTGGTAGAAGAAGGAACATCTTCTAACCCTGGTGGAGGAGGTGGTGAAAAATCTCTCTGTGGGGAAGGAAAAGCTTCCTCCTCTGTTTCTGTGACTTGCTTGATGACCTCTGAAACTTGAACAGGGGATATTCCATTTCTCTTCCTATTGGTCCCTACTTTAGCAGAACTGGTGGGTGATAAAGGACTTGCAATCTGTAATTGAGGAGAAGATGCTACATCCAACTTAAAGTGAGAAGAAACAACAAAATGTTCCCATGAAATATCTTTCTTACCCAATTCCTCAGAGACTAGCATTCTGATCAATCCAGAGTGGAATATGCTAGCATCCACATCCTTAGACTTGGATTGAATCATGTCTGACATCTTGCCTATGCTCCTTAACAAGTAGTAGGGAATATTCATTTCAACCTTACCAGTAAAATGTAGCAAAATCCTTACATGGTACTGGTGCAATATGTTAAATATCCCTTCACATGTAAAATATCTCTGGATGATCTTCAATATCCTATCAAACTGCTCAATCAATTGATTCCTTGGCATGCCTTTAGACAAATCACTAGCTTGATGTTCATGCTTAAGGATATCTTTGGCATAGGCTGAACTCAAATCCATGGCTTGAAACCACTTTTCACCTATAATAGGGATTCATGTTGCAACTGAAATAGAGGCCTCAGTCACCTCAAATTATAAATCCCCAACCTTGGTTCTCCTGCCATCAAAATGTAATGCAAATTTTCTTGTCACCTCTCGATGTCCTCTTTGCATATTCTGGCAGAAAGAAAGGCATCCCACTCTCTAAAAAACCTCTCTTGCCATGGGCTCTGTATCAAAAAGATGCATATCCATAGGTTTTGTTCTAACCACCTTGCCCCCTTTGTGTGTCTTCTTCATCTAAGGAGTATCCATGGTTTAGAATGAGAGATTTTTAAGGCTTATGGGGTAGTAATAACCAGGAGGACTTAGAATCGGGCTTCAAATGTACAAGGTTGACCTTTTAAAACAGACTGGTGCTAATAAGCCAAGTTTTGACTGTGGGAATCACACCCTTAGATTTTTATAGGCATTGAGAGTTTAGACAAATGAGGGGGTATTCTGTAACTGACCCTTTTTAACTGGGTAAAAATTCTTAACTCCAAAATGAGAGGAAGTACGGGAGACACAGAGGGGTTAAGCAACACCTCTGGGTAGCATGATGCATATGCAAAGGATAGGCTATTTAGGTTTTTTCAACCTCAATAGATATAGCGGGCATAAGTAATCAGACCTATATACAAGAAATGGAGTTCACAGGTTTGAAAAGAGAGGAGACAACGCTATGATGCGAAGATGAGTCCCTTATAGTTGTGCAAGCCCGATAAACCAAAACCTGAGCGCTAACTCTTTGTGAAAATTAATGTGCAGAGGAGGCAACATGGGATACTTGTGGAGTAAACACCTATTTGAATCTTCAACGAAATCTTAGGATGAAGTCACAAACATTTTGGCCCTCGAATCTACCTCAGCATCAGATTTGGTCGCACCGTTGTCGCCCGGTCAGAACTGTGAGTTTGAGTAGCGCAACCTTCTTGAATTTTCAAATCACAAACCGTTATGAGGGGTCATAAACACGAGATCTTGGAGGTATCATTAACCAACTCCTGGTGTTGAAAACAAGGAACATGACATCAGTCGTGGTAATCATAACTCGTGGTGGAAAACATGATAGACGGGAAAGGCACTATGGAGCCGCTTGATGAGTGGGCAACGCTCCAATTTAAAAAATGATTGTATAGGTAAGCAAGGACGACAAGGCATGCCTACGAGGTCATGAATGAGGAGAAAGGTGTGTCATGTCAGTCTAGTCACGGCAGGGATCGATCCTAGTGACAAATCATGAAGGGGACCAAAATTCAAATCATGAACTAAAATGGTTCTAAGTCCAAAAATCAATTTGAGGATCAAACATGAGTTAAGACTCAAAAATTTATTTATCTAAGGGGTCCTAACAAACATAAACTTTAAAGGGATGAAACTTAAAAAATCAAAATCTAAGGCTTAAACAAGGGTAAAAAAAAACTAAAAGCCCAAGGCAATTTAGTGTGATAACACAACCCAACCTTTATTTTTGTCTTGATGGAATAACCCCCTTACCAACCAATAAAAAATTAAAAGAAACAATCATTCTAAACTGATAGGTGGCCTAGATTTCCCCTTTAGCAGTCAAGTGAAGAATTTAGGACCAAAAATTCCTACTAGAAGTATGTATTAGCAAAATTTCCCCTCTCAGAGTGGAAATAAACGTTTTGAGGCAGTTCGAGGAAATACTGATAACCTAAAGAAAGAACCCTTAAAATGCTGGGGTTGTGGAGAAGATCATCGGTTGAGGGATTGTACACACAAACAACAGAACAATAGGAGAGTCTACAATATCCAAGAAGCTACCACCGTCAATGGTGTGGCTAGGAACATGCCATGAATTTATGCCTCCTTGGACAATAATCAAGCCGACCACCAAGCTTCAGTGGTGGAGATGGAAGGTATGATCTCCAACCATATAGTTTCTATTTTAATTGACCCTGGTTCTAATTTGAGTTATGTGGCCCCTTAGACTATTGATAAGTGTAAACTACAACCAGTTATACATGTTAATCCATGGTTGGTACAACTAGCCATTGGGACCAAAAGAAAAGTAGCAGAGGTCATACTAGCTTGCCAATGAACTTGCCAATTCATCATGGATGGATTGCCCACCCGAACGACCCTTAAGATACTTCCCCTGGGATCTTATGACTTGTTGATTGGTATGGACTGGTTGGCTACTTATAAAACTAACCTGGAATGTTACCATAAAAATTTAGAATGTGTGAATGAAGAAGGGAGAAAGATAACCCTCCAAGGGATTCAGAAGCCTGTCTCAGTGAGACAAATATCATCCCTTCAAATGAAAAAGTATTGCAGAAATGGGTGTGCTTTATATACAATACAGGTGTTGGAATCTGTTGAGGATGACAAACCGAACCTATAATACCACCCCATATTAAGAGAATATAAAGACGTGTTCCCAGAAGAGGTACAAGGTCTACCTCCAAGAAGAGACATTGAATTCTCGATAGAACTTGCACTAGGAGTAGTGCCAACATTTAGAACACCCTATAGGATGAGTACGCCAGATCTAGTTGAGCTCAAGATACAACTAAAGGAGATGATGGACAAAGGCTACATCTGACCCAATGTATCTCTATGGGGAGCACCTGTATTTTTTGTGAAAAAGAAATATGGCACACTCCGACTGTGCATAGATTTTAGGAAAATCAATAAGAAAACCATAAAGAACAAGTACCCCCTACCAAGAATTGATGACTTGTTTGACCAATTGGGAGGTGCTTCCATTTTCTCGAAGATTGAATTAAGGTCTGGATACCATCCAGTCCGAATTAAGGATGAAAACTTCCACAAAACAACCTTCAGGACAAGGTATGGTCACTATGAATTTGTGGTGGTGCCATTTGAGTTAACCAATGCCCCCACCAGTTTTATGTGTTTGATGAATAATGTACTCAACAAATTTCTGGACAAATTTGTCTTGGTTTTCATTGATGATATCCTAATATACTCCAAGAACATAGAGGAGCACGAAGAAAATCTTAGACTCGTACTTCAAGTACTAAGAGAGCATCATATCTACGCTAAATTTAACAAGTGCGACTTTTTCTAGAAGCATGTCCATTACTTAGGCCATGTTATTTCTAAATAAGGGGTGGCAGTAGACACTGACAAGATTAGATCAATTATGGAATGGCCTACTCCAAAGGATGTATATGATAAAATATCCTTCATGGGCTTAGCAGGATATTATAAAAGGTTAATATAATATCCTGCCCTCCAGAAAATGGGGTTAAATTCACTTGGACATCAAAATGTGAAGAAATATTTCAAGAACTGAAATACCTCCTTACCCATGCACCCGTGCTGAAGATTGCAGACCCTGATAATGACTTCCTCATGTGTACAGATGCCTGGAATGAAGGAATCAGAGGAGTCCTTATGCAAGAAGGACGTGTAATTTTCTACACATCCAGGAAATTGAATGAGCATGAAATCAATTATGTGACCCATGACCTAGAGTTGGATTCCATAGTTCATGCTTTAAAATGTGGAGGCATTACCTCCTGGATAGGATATTTGTACTTATGAAAAACCATTGTGGGTTGAGGCACCTGTTTGATCAACCAAAACTCAATGCTAGATAAGCTATGTGGATGGCTCTCCTTAGTGAGTTCGACTTATAAATCAAACATATCAAAGGGAAGGAAAATAGGGTAGCATACACCCTTAGCATAAGTATGAAAATGATTCACCTAGCAGTGGTAAGCACCTGTGAAACGGATGTCAGGGAAAGAGTCAGTAATGCACAAGAAACATATTTATTCTTCAATACCGTGACCTCATACCTAAGAAAAGAGACTATAGGGATAAAGTATGAAGGCTATCAAATTCTTGATGAAGGCCTGCTGACTTACAAAAACAGATTGTATATCCCAAATTGTGGCGACTTGAAAGGTTCATAATGGATGAACTGTATAAGAGACCATATACTGGTCATCCAAGTTATCATAAAATGATCACGGCCATTAGAAAACAATTTTATTGGCCTGGATTGAAAAAGGACATAGTTGATTACTTAGCTAAGTGTCTATAATGCCAGCAAGTTAAGGCAGAACACCGACATCCAGCAGGGTTGTTACAACCCCTACCAATCCTAGAATGGAAATGGGAAACCATCTCCATAGATTTCATCACCGAATTACCAAATTCGACCAAGCAAAATGATGCCATCATGGTTGTGGTGGAAAAACTAAGTATGCTCACTTCGTTCCTGTCAAGTCAACTTGCAAGGCAGTAGATATTGCCAACATCTTCATGAAGGAGATATTCAGACTGCATGGCATGCCCAAGGAAATTGAGACACCAAATTTACTTCAAGATTTTGGAAATCCCTAATGAATGGTTTTGAGACTAAATTGTTGTTCAACACTGCCTATCACCCTCAAACTAATGGACAGACAGAAAGAGTAAACCAAATAGTAGAAGACATGCTAAGGATGCATGTATTGCATTAGCCTAATAAGTGGGAAGACTACCTACCATTGTCACAGTAACTATATAAGTTATATAGTTACGTATATATGCAANTTTTTTTAATATAAATTTGCTTTTAAAAATATATATATTTTTTTAAATTTCAATTCTTTTTGTTTTCTTAATTTTTTTTAGTTTTTAATTGATAAAAAAAATGAATTGTATTTTTTTTGTTAAATATTCAAAAATAATGTTATTTAACTACAATTATTTTCTATGTATTGAAGTAAAGGTAAAAAAATGTGTTAAAAATGATATGTTCCACTATATTTAAAAAATATGGAACCATAAATTAATTAATGACACATAATTATATGTAAAATATTAATTAAAAAAATGGTGTACAACATTTTTAACATTGCATAAAGCACGAAAACATGATTAAAACCACCATTGAACAAAACAAAAATAGAAAAGTTTGAAAATAGATGAAAAAACGCCGTTGAGAAAAAATAAAAATTAAACAATTTGAAGATAGATGAAAAAAAAACATTTAAAAAAAAAGTGGAAACATTATGTATCATAAAATTTAAAACATCAAAAAACCACCTAAAAAGGGAGGGGTGTGCTACCGGTAGCACCATTTTTAAAAACGGGGTAAAAAACTTGACCTCCAAAAAAATGAGAACTCTGTAGAGTTCTTGTTAAGTTGGTAACTATGTTTAATGAATTTGATTAAGAAACAACAATATGCCTACCCCACATCTAGGCTGGAACCCTTGGCTAGCACTATTGAAAAAACCCCAAGGAATGGTCGGTTCTAGATGGGGCATAATCAAAATCCTCCTTTTTTTTTTCTTGGGCTGTAACTTGTATTTCCTTACTTAATTTCTCAATGAATCCAACCACTATTTCAAAATGAATCTCCTTGTCTTGGAAAATACAAGAGTTATGATCCCACGAAATACCAAAGGTTAAGATACAAGGAAAAGCACCAAAGTCCTTTACAACATAGTCTTGTAACCAACTAAGAATACAATCTTCCAAGCATTGCTTATTTCATCCCGAAGATGGATTGAAAGTGTGCACTACCAACACCCAAACTTGAACTACAAAAGGACAATGAATGAACAACTGAGAAATGGATTCTTCGTTTGTTTTACAGAGAACACATCTATTAGGACCTATTCATCCTCTTTTAATGTCATTTTCCTAGGTTAAAAGCTTGTTGTTTAAGGATAGCCAAAGAACTATCTTTCATTTTAAGGAACCAAAATGTTTCCATATATAATTCCATCACCACTTCTTGTCTCCTTGAAAAAGAGACTCAAACTAAACAATGTACCCAAGGTTTGCAGTGAAATCTCCTATTCTAGGATTCTTTGACCAACATAGAGAGTCCTCATCTTCATCAAACATCCTAATAAAACAAGAGAATACAATTCTCACACAATTATGTCATTCCACTGCTTCTTGACCTCTTAGTCTGATATACTCTTCTAATTTGCATCCTCATCGATCCCACTCTTGGGGATGTTGGGATTTTGCATTAGAAAGAGAGAAGATGCCTGCATTGTGAAGAGATTGTACCATATTTGTAGAGAGATGAAAACCATCAGCAAAATTGAGCCAAGGATCTTCCCCTAATCTAATTTTCCTTCCATCTCCCACCTTCCACACCGTCCAATTACTAATAAGGGAAAATGCCCCAACCAATTCCTTCCACACTATCGAACCATTTTTTGCATAATTTCGAGGGTCTTTATATCAATCCTTAATTGAATTTCCAGCAAGATATTTAGATCACATAGGTGTTCCCCATAGAGAGCTATTATGAGTGAGTCTCTGAAGAGATTTGGCAGCAAGAGACTGGTCGAATAAATAAAAAAAAATTAAGCCCCATCCTTCGATTTTTTTGGCATAGCGATAATAGACCAGTTGATTGTTGGGTTGTTATATTCTTTGCAGTGAAATTCTAGTCAAGGTGAATCGACTGACGGTCAAGTTGAGGTATATCAATAGAAAGTTGAAGGTCGAGGGATTCGACCAGGCGACGAAAAGTCAACCATCAAGAGGTCGAAGTGCGGGTGTGAGACGACCGAATGGAGATTGAATGAAGGTCGACTGGTAACCCGACTTGGAGTTGACTATAACAGAATCTTGGAATTTGTAGCCAGTGATATGAATGTATATGTAACCATTTTTGGGTGCCAATGTTTAGGGTTTTTCCTATTGTAAAGCCTATAAAGAGACATGTTGTAACACTAAAAAGGGTAATCATAGAATGCACTTATGCAGGTTAATGCATGTGTAATTTTAGGTTGTTGGTCATGCAAATGTAAGCCGAATTGGCTATAGGGTTTTTCTTGCGTAGGAAAGAAGGTATGATGCCAATTATGTCTTAGGTTTGTACCAAGGTGAAGGATCAGATCCTATCACCGAGA
>SNQJ01S0026152.1:41387-71873 GCA_010110895.2 Picea sitchensis | reverse complement strand
CTTTTGTCAATGCAAACAAAATTCGAACACAATATTTTATCGTGGAACCCAATTGGGAAAATCACAAACACTTTTCTATTAACTGCAAAATTATGTTTTACAAGTTACAATAGAGTGAATATGTTCTTCCTCTTTAGATTAGCACCCACTAATCAGGATGCACCCACACCCTTGTTCACTAGCTCCAACTGGTAGGAGGTTACAACCCCCTATTTAGTCAACTAGAACTGACAAGGAAGCACCTACTCCCCTGCAGGATCCAACCTACCCTTGCACCTCCCTGTCACCCTATGTTCAACAATCTGAAAATAGGATATGCAGTCCAATAATGGTCTTCTATATTAAACACTAGGTTGCATAACTGTTTCTCTATCTCCTTCTGTTCTTGATCTTCAATAAGACATTGACATATGCCCTTTCTCATTCACATCTCAACATATTTATAATCCTTTAAACTTTTCAACACAACTCTTCATAAACAACATGTATTTTCATTTAATATTACATAACCCTTGTTTTAAGTAACATAGTCATTAACATGACTTTTCATAACCACACATCATTTTAACAACCATCTGACTTTCTTTTCATAAATTGATCATAGGAATGGATTGATTTCTTTTTAACTTGATTCCATATCTCTGCAAATATTGCAGAAACTGAGTTCTACAGAGGCGCTTCCTTTAACCCATTTACATGTGACCACAGGTGCAGAACCACATGCTTATTAATTTACACATTGTCTCTTCTTTCACCCTTTTCCTTTTATCCCCCATATGTCCAGTGTTGGGACTGTGTTCTTTGGTACTTCGTCCTTCAGGAGGTCAGGCCTTTGCAACCTTTCAAATCTCTTGAATCAGATTCCACCGAAACAGATCGGGCGGTCAATATTCGTTCTTATGTTAGTCAAACGATCCTGGACTCTCCATAGGTTTCAAACAAATCGACGATCATGACTTAATCTACAGGTGAGTGAATGGTTCACGTTTATTTCGGGAGTTCGAGGCTTCGGATAATCGTTGCTCCAATTTCCTCCGGAGTGGTCACCTGTCGAATAAGTCATAAAGCGGTGGAGACATTTTTCTGTTGGTTGACACTTCCACTCACACTATCCTTCCACTGTACTTGATCAACGGTCAAGAACGCTCCTGAAGTGTTCTTCAGATCAAATGACTCATGTCCACTTCGGGACTTCAGGTGTTTGCTGGTGGTGAAACTCCCGAAGTGAAAACACCCAGAGTGACATAACTTGTTGACGTGGAAGTGATTGAGTGGCTGCCACATGTCACTTAGATTCATGGCTTACATATGCCTAAATTACCTATGATACCTTGACACTTGTCATCATCTGAATATGCCATGTGTCCTTGATGATGTAGATCTCTTCATGTGGCACATGTTCTTCTCCTTGATCTAATGGTCAGGGTACTTCCCGAAGTGTTCCTCTAATTGGACGACTCATGTCCACTTCGGGACTTTGGCCTTCAGGACTTCAGTAAGTCAATTTCTCCACTTCCCAATTCTCCCGAAGTGAGATTCACCGAAGTGTAAACCTCGAGTAACTTGACTTCATCCAATGGTCATTCTTTAACCCGAAAAGGATTAACAGGATCCAAGGACTGTCAGGAATTCATCTATTCAGGATCTTGGGCCTTTGGACTTGCTTATCCTATCCTTCTACTTTCCTCGATCCGAAATTCAGGATATCTCTTGAAGTGTTTCCTCAGATGAGACAACTTGCGTCTATTTCAGGACATTTGTGGCTTACTCTATCCTTCCACTAAACATGATTTGATGGTCTTGATATCTGTCGAAGTGTTCTTCATATCGGACGATCCTCATTTAATTCAGGACTTCGGCCTTCGAGTGATCTTACTTGTTCTCAACCCTTTTCTCCCGAACTAATTGGTGCCGAAGTTGACCACTGCTACCTTGGCATGCTTTGAATAGATTGGATGATCCTCATTTACTTCGGGACTTCAGGGCTCCGATCTTCGTCTTTTCTTATCCTATCATTCCACTTAACTTGATCCAAGGGTCTATGTGGATTTCATAACCGTAACTTGCGTGTGGTTTAGTTCATTTCCCAAACTCTACAATTGAAGCTGTGCGATTGTTGGTGGGTCAACCACAGTCGTCGATATTTGAATCGATGAGATCTAATGGTATAGACTAATTGTGGGATTGGAAATAACGTGTAGTTTAATTCTCCCTTCACGATCCGCAATCAATCCCTACCCTTGATCTAGCACTTGCATATCCAACGATCACAACTTAATCTGATCGTTTGGTGGATCAACCATAGTCGTCGATCTTTGAGTCGATGAGATCTGACAATCTAGACTAATTGCGGGATTGGAAATATCGTGTATTTTAATTCTCCCTTCGCGCTTAGAAATCAATCCCTGCCCTTGATCTGGCGCTTGCATATCCAATGGTCCTAGTTTTTCCTGTGGGGATTTCGATCCTGATCACGTTTATGCACTATGATTTCCCTTTTGAGATTCATTTGAATCATCGATTGTTGACATCAATGACAATATGTCCAACACAAGGTTAGACATGTAACCTTTTATTCATATTGAATAAGAGAATAAGAGAGAAGAATGCTCAAAGGAATGTTGGTTTTTCCCGGTTAAGGGTTCCAGAGTAAAATCTCGGTGTACTGTGTGATTTCTTGTGTCATTTGTTTTCTTTATTAAATTCTTCTTCTCTTCTGCTAGGATTAGTGTGGAAGTGTCTTTCATTTCCTGACATGTGGTATCAGAGCTTAGATCTTCCCTGACAAGTGAGTTATCAGAGCGGTGTTGTGCTTTTGCAAGTATATCAGATCTTGATTATGAGAACTAAACCCTAGGTACAATAAGAGTCATAATTCATAAATTGTGTTAAAGATCGTGGTAAATAATGGCGAGCAGTTCTAGAATAGAGATAGAAAAATTCAATGGCCAGAATTTTGAGCTTTGGAAGCTTAAAATGGAAGATCTTCTTGTATATAGAGAACAATGGATAACGACCTGTCCAGGTACCCAATCGACAGGAATGCCGAAAGAAGAATAGGAGAAACTCAAAATTAGAGAAATAAGTACGATTCGATTTTGTCTTGTAGATTTGGTGGGACAAGCTCAGAAGCTTATACGAGTCGAAATCTCTGGTAAATAATTTGTTTCTCAGAAAGAAACTGTATCTTATGAGGATGACTGATGGCAGTTTGGTGACTGAGCATTTAAATTCGTTTAATACCATGTTAAGACAATTATCGTATGTGGATATTAAGATCACCGATGAGGAGAAGTGTATCATCCTATTATGTTCTTTTCCAAACTCCCGAGATAGATTAGTCGTGTCTATTGGGAGTAATACAACCACACTAGCGCTAGAGGATGTGGTTGATTCTCTGCTGTTAGAAGAAGTGAGAAGGAATAATATATAAGGATCGACCAAATATAATCTCGTAGTGAAAGGTCAATCGATAGACAAAGATGAAGGAAAATTCTTAGGTAGAAATTTCAAGTCGATGGGTAGATCTAAATCCCCGGTTCATTCGATGTGAAGATGTTGGAAATGTGGTAAAGCTGGGCATTATAAAAAGGATTGTGAGTCAAAGGTAACAAAATTTAGTGTTGGATCTGACGAGAAGTAGTCGATTGAGAGAAAGACGAACTTAGATAAGGGAGGTGATATGTACCTGGAATTGACCAATACACAATCAGATCAAGATGTTTGGTTTATCGACGCAGGAGCCTCTTATCATATGACACCACATAAATAATGGTTATATGAATATGAATGATATGATGGGGGTGATGTGTTCTTGGGGAATGACTCAAAAAATAGAATTGTCGGACAGGGAAGAGTCTGACTGACACTGTAGGATGGGAGGAAAAGAAACCTTCTAGGTGTGCTACACATTCTAGGTTTGTCAAGAAACCTGATATCTGTCAGTAATATGAGTGATGCAGGTGTGCATACTTTGTTTCATAAGAATTCATGCAAGATGGGAAAAGGTGCGATGGTATTAATGAATGGAGTTCGAATTGGTACCCAATGCAAGATGTTAGGGAATGTCAAATCGACCTGATGCAATAAAATTATTTCTTCTGAATTCAAATTGACTTGATGTCGACACGACTCGAATCGAATTGAGCTAAGTCGGTTCAAATCGAATCGACAAGGAATGATGAAATCAACCCGACCAGGTAATGACATGTGAGGATGGGACACATTGGAGAAAAATGACTTCGAGCTATGAAAAGCAAGGGTATGGTTGAAGGTTTTCCTGAATGTGGTTTAGAAGTCAACTTCTATGAACATTTCATATATGGAAAACAAAGTCGGGTGAGGTTCCCATCTGGAGAGACAAGGGAAAATGGGATTCTAGAACTGGTGGATAGTGATGTGTTTGGACTGGTTACAATGCCTTCACTTGGTGGATCCATGTATTATGTCTCCTTCATATATTATTTCTCTAGGAAGACATGGATATATTTCCTAAGGAATAAATCATAGGTTTTCAAGAGATTTAAGGAGTTTAAAGATCTTGTGGAAAACCAGAAAAAAAAAAAAAAGGATTAAAGTGTTGAGGATTGACATTGTTGTTGAATTCTGTGGAAAAGAATTTGATCAATTCTGTAAGAAATGTGGTATAGAACGCCAAAATACCACACCATATACCCCACATCAAAATGGAGTTGTTGAGAGAATGAAAAAAACATTGATGGATAAGGCAAGGAGAATTCTCAGTGGTGTTGAGCTCATAAAAGAATTCTGGGCGGAAACAATTGAGACTACAAGATATCTGGTAAATTTGTTTCCTTCGTTGGCACTAGTCGACAT
This sequence comes from Picea sitchensis, assembly GCA_010110895.2. NCBI lineage: Eukaryota > Viridiplantae > Streptophyta > Pinopsida > Pinales > Pinaceae > Picea > Picea sitchensis. The sequence continues at coordinate 67,037 of SNQJ01S0026152.1, read as the reverse complement.
GACTCCAAATGAGGTATGGTATGGTAAAAATCCTTCAGTGGAACATCTCAAAGTATTTGGATGTGATTCATTTGTGTATGTTCCCAAGGAAAAGAGGAACAAGCTGGACAAGAAGGCAGTCAAATGTATTTTCATTGGATGTAAAGAAGGAATGAAAGGATATAAGCTCTGGGATATTGCATCAAGGAGAACAATGTATAGTCAAGATTTGGTATTCATAGAAGTCAGAGGTAATTATGAGCCCGAGGAGGTTGTTTAGACCAAGAACAATCCTAATACGTTGCAGTTTGAACTAAGGAATAAAGAATATGATTCAGATGAGTTGATTGAATTTGAGGAAGAGGTGGAGCAAAATCCAGTGGTAAGGAGGTCAGAAAGAGTAAGGAAACCAATTGATAAGTATAGTCTGCCTGAATTCCATTTTACATTTATGCTAACTTCCATCAACGATGAGACAAAGTCGATCAGTGAGGAAGTCGACTCAGCATAGGGTAAGATATGGAAGGATGTCATGGTTGAAGAGATGGAATCATTGTACAAGAATAAGACATGGAATTTAGTCAAGTTACCTAGTGGAAGAAATATCTTTTGTAGAAAGTGGGTATTAAAGAAGAATATGAATGCCGCAGGACAAGTTGAGAAGTTCAAAGCTCGAGTGATAGTGAAAGGTTAATCCCACATCGAGGGAGTCGAATTCGGTAAGATGTTTTCCCTTGTTGCAAAACTAACTTCCATTAGAGTACTAATGTCTCTGGCTGCAGCATTCGATCTAGAGATAGAAAATATGGATGTGAAGACAACGTTCCTACATGGGGACCTGGAAGAAGAAATCTACATGAAATAGCCGGAAGGTTTTGTAGTAAAGGGAAAGCAAGAGTTGGTTTGGAAACTAAAAAGATCCCTTTATGGTCTAAAACAATCACCAAGGATGTGGTACCATAAGTTTGACACATATATCCTTAGTTTGGGATTTGTGAGAAGCAAAGTTGATCACTACATATGTTCCAAGGAAGAAGGTGGGAATTTCATATATGTATCTTTGTATGTCGATGACATGTTGTTGATTGGAATCAACATGGACACAATAAAGGAGGTGAAGAAGCATGTATCCTCCAAGTTCGACATGAAGGATATCGATGCAGCTAACTTCATTCTGGGAATGGAGATTAAGAGAGATCGAACCACTAGAAAGCTCTGGTTGAATTAGACAAAGTATATTGAAATAATTATGAAATGGTTCAACATGCAAGATTGAAAACCATTGAAGGTGCCAATTCCCATGGGGGTAAGGATTACTACTGAGCAATGTCCAAAGACACATGAAGAAATAGAGGACATGGCACATGTTCCCTATGAAAGTGTTTTTGGGATGCTAATGTATGTGATGTTATGCATTCGACCAGACATTTCCCATGCAATGGGAGTGTTGAGAAGATACATGTCGATACATGGAAAGGAGCACTAAATAGTTATCAAGTAAGTATTCAGGTATTTGTGTGGCACGAAGGACTATGATATATGCTACCAAGGAAACCCTAGAGGTGACAGTGGTAGATTAAATGTATATGGATTTGTTGATGCCGACTGGGATGGAGATCTGGATCGACGAAGTTCGACCAACGAATATGTGTTCAAAATGTTCGGTGGAGAAATACGCTAGATGAGTAAGCGACATGAGTTTGTATCATTTTCAACAACATAACCTTAATACGTGGCAACCACTCATGGAAGCAAAGAAGCGGTATGGTTTCAAAGGTTGTGTTTAGGAATCAAGTTTGAGCAGAGAGATATGAAGGTAAGTTGTGATAGTCAAAGCATAATATTTATGGAAAAGAACCCTACTTATCATTCAAATACTAAGCACATTGATGTACAATACCATTTAGTAAGAGATATGGTGGAAAGTAACAAGGTGGTAGTGGAGAAATTAGACACATTGTAAAACATAGTAGACTCGTTGATCAAGTATGTGAGTGCTGTGAAGTTCTCTTGGTGCATAGAGGCAATGGGCATTGCATCCCTGGGTCTATGAACAAAATTTTAGGAATATATTGTTTCAACAAATAAGACAACAAGTGGGAGAATGTTGGGTTGTTATATTTTGTGTAGTGAAAGTCTAGTCGAGGTGAATCCACTGACGATCGAAGGTCGAGGTTGATTGAAAACAAGTTAAAGGTCGATGGATTCGACCGGGAAAATTAGAAGTTGAAGATATAGAAGACAAGAAAACCATAAAGAGGTCAATGTGCGAGCATGATATGACCAACTAGAGATCGAATTAAGGCCAATTGGTAGTCAACTGGTAACTCGACTTGGCGTAGACTGTAACAAAATCCTGAGATTTGCGGGATTTGTAGCCAATGATGTGCACGGATCTATAACTATTTTTGGGTGCCAATACTTAGGGGTTTTCCTGTTGTAAATCCTATAAAGAGGCGCTTTGTAACACTAAAAAGGGTAATTGTAGAATGCACTTATGCATGTTAATACATGTGTAATTGTAGGTTGTTGGTCATGCATATGTAAGATGAATTGGATACAGGGTTGTTCTTTCGCGGGAAAGAAGGTATGATGTCGATTGTGTCTTAGGTGTGGACTAATGTTAGACATATAACCTTTTATTCAAATTGAATAAGACAACAAGAGAGAAGAACACTCAAAGGAATGTTGGTTTTTCCTGGTTAAGGGTTCCAGGGTAAAATCTCGGTGCACTGTGTGATTGCTTGTGTCATTTACATTCTTGATTAAATTCTTCTTGTCTTTTTCTAGATTAGTGTGGAAGTATCTTCATTTCCTAACACTGACCAGGGAAATGTCATATGAATTATGATTTCCCGACCATTAATATGGAAGCTCTTCTTCTGGATTTTGGTGAGAATCCCTTTTGGGAAACTCACTATGAACGTCCAAAACAAAGAAATACTTTCCAACATAGAGTTTATAAGAATAAGATGACCACCCCTCGCCCATAAATATATATGTGCATCCACTTTATTGTATAACCAGATCCAATCATCATACTTGTAATAATTTGGTTTTAGTAAAAAACAAAAATATTTGAAACCTGTGTCCAATTCCTTAGGTTGAAGAGAACTTCCATCTCAAAATTTAAACCTTATGGAGTCAAATTAGAGATTAAGCATGAATTTTTCAAGTTAATAACCATTCATTTAGATTTCTCATACAATGTCAAAATGCATTTTAGGGATCTAATATCTTGAAGAGAACCTCCTGCAAATAGAAAAATATCATCAACAAATAAAATATGAGACAATGATTTAGATGGAGAGATATTTATACCTCTTAGATCACCTTAAATTTCATGTCTTTAATCAACTTACTAAGTTCATCTACCACCAATAGAAAAAGGAGGGGAGAAAGTAGACACCCCTGTCTCAAGCCACGAGAAGCAATTTTTTTTTTGAAGAGATACCATTAATCAAAACAACAAAAGACACATATTGAACACACCCTATAATCCAATTCATAGAATTGAGTTTCATTCCCATATGGAGGAGAATCATACATAAATAATCTCAATTGATCATGTCATAAGCTTTAGATAAATCAATCTTTGGAACTATGGCCTCTTTCTTGGATAACTTAATAGAATGTAGAGCCTCCTAAGCCAGAGAAACCACGTTGTGAATTTGGCAATGTTGTAAGAACCCAAATTGATCCTCTAAAATTAACTGAAGATGTTGAGAAACAATTTTAGACACCAGTTTATAAATGACGATACAGCAAGAGATAGGACTATAATCATCAAAAGTGGAGGCATCCAACTTTTTGGAATAAGAGAAATGAAAGTGGCATTTAAGGCTCCAAGAACCTTACTGAATTGTTGGTACTCCCACATTGCTTTCAGGAGATCCCTTTTGAGAAGTTCATAGAACCCCTGGTAGAATTCCACTGTGAGGCCATTCGGTCCTAGAATATTTCCTTTTTTCATGGATGCTAAAGCACTTAACAACTCCTCTTCCAACACCTGTGCTTCTAAAGTGTCGTTCATTTCATCCAATATTGACCATAGAATTAGACTAAGAACCTGTAGAATCTCCTAAATTGGACAACTAGGAGGATCTTTAAAAAGATAACGAAAATGATGAACCCCATCATCTGCTATTTCCTTAAAAGTTATAACCATATCCCCTTCCTGATTCTTAATTTCCTCTACAGAGTTAATATTTTTTTGATAATTAGCGTAGCAATGAATTTTTTTTTGTTGTTATCACCTTCTTGAATCCAAATGGCCCAAATCTTAATCCACTAGGATATTTTATCTTTGGCAAGAATATCCATGCAGATAGACTCCAACGACCCGAGAGTTGATATATCCTCATCAAAAAAATTGCTAGACTGATTTTATTTGTATAACCTACTTATCTTGTAACATACCCAACCTTAGACCTGTTGGGCTATGCCATACAAAAACTCTTGCATAACTGTATAAATTGTAACATTCCTAGACCACCCATGCCGAGGCCATGTCTCTCGATAAAAAAAAAGCATCTGTATATATACAAAACTTAAGAAAACAAACATATTCTGTAGATACACAGATTCATGCAGAAATAATAGTAAAGATATACATGCAACATACACAGGCAAAACCCATAAACATAAACACATGTATAAATAGACAACATGTAAATTAATACACAATTGATACTTATATTTTATAGAAGACCACCAACCGCTTGTAGAAATTCCATGATCCTCCCAGCCTTAGACCACGCTTCTCATAAATCTCAATAGTGGGTCACCCCCGATCTAGGACTAAACTCCACTCGGGTAAAGGGATTCCTAGCTAGGCTGAGACAAATCAGATAACAGGAAGGATCTCGTTCCAAGAGCCAACTCAAACTAATAGCATACATCCTCTCATTCCCCACATGCCTATCCCACCCCAGTAAGTGTTCCCCTTCTTTGCTCAATATTCCTTCGACTGCCACACTTCCCTTCCATGGCTTTAACAACAGGCCGGGCAGGAAGTCTCAGAGAACTGTAGCTACAGTTGGGCTCCCTTAGGATATCACTTTCCTAGAAATTCTCTCACCTGGAGAGAGTTTCTCACGGGCCTAAAAACCCACCTCTTCAATCCACGAGCCTGAAAAAATGCCTATTCAAACCCATGGGCCTGACAACCCATTTATTTTGTTCAATGCTTGAGTCAATTAGTTGCAGGTAAAGGTGAAGACAACATCAACATTCAAATAAGGCATAGGTGATGGCAGTAACAAATTTCATGGCATAGGACAGATGTTGCTCATAACGTAATGGTACATCACTAGCTCAGGTAGTTACAGGTGCATTGTACATCCCAAGAGGGATACATTTTACTACTCATAACAGGAAAGGTACGGGTATCTCAAGAGTGTGTGCAGGCTCCAAGAGTGCATGAATGATGCATAGGTCAATTGATGGGGAGCATGGATGAGTGTACGAATGGTTGAGTGCGTGAATGGCTCCGTCTTTTAGAAACATACTAATTTCCCCCACACTTATTTGCATGTGCCCTTAATGACACATGGCTCTCTAGGAGCTCATTTCTCTCCACTTGGGATTCATTCCCTTTTCCATAAGAACTTATGATAAAAAGTAATTATCCTCACCATAGTCTTTAGGAATAATATTATAATATTCCTTTGGAAATAATCCCTCTAGCTTAGCCCCCCTTTCCTAGTCTCTTTGCCCCTCCTTTCCCTTCCTAGCGGAGTTTATTCCCCCATACTCTTTTATTGTGGTTAGTCTACATGCAACGATGTATTATATTAATGATATGATTGTTTACATATACAAAAATAGGCTCATTGGCCTTTAGCATCTAGGCTCTTCGGCCTAATCATCACATAATCCTCCTAACTTATAATCATCTGGATCACCAGCCTATAAAACATATTTACAATTCAACTAGGGATCAGTCTTGGGGTATTACATTCCCCTCCCCTTATTTATGCATTGTCCTCAATGCATCTTATATACATATTACCATCAAATTTTTCGAAAATATTCAAAAAGATGTGGGTATTCTTCTCGCATAGCATCCTCGTGCTCCCAAGTTGCATCCTCATGATCGTACTAGATCCATTGGACCTTTACTAGCTCTATGGCTCAATTTTGGAGATACTTGATCTTCCGGTCCTGTATGGACACAGGATGCACTTGAAAAGTACCTTCTTGCTCCACCTGAATCACATTCCAATCAATAACATGATTAGCATTGGGTATATACTTTTTGAGAAATGATACATGGAATACATTATGAATAGACATTGATGCAGGTAATCCAAGCATATATGCTACATGCCCAATCCTATCTAGGATATCAAACGACTCACAATAACGAGATGCGAACTTTGAACAATTTACCAAGTTCAGGGAACTTAGATTGGCATTCACTTTCAAGAATACATGGTCACCCACTTTAAATTCCCGATGAGTTATGCCCTTATCAACATAGCTTTTCTTCCTGTCTTGAGCAACCTTTAAATTATGCTTTATTTTCGACATCTGCTCTTCCATTTCTCTAAGTAAATCGGGTCCAACCACTTCTCTATCTGCTGGGTTGTCCCAACTTATAGGTCTGTTGCACCTTCTGCCATAAAGTGCTTCAAATGGACTCATCTTTAAGGATTCTTGGTACCCATTGTTATAAGCAAACTCTACCAAATGTAGGTAGTCTTCCCATTCCATCACATGCATCCTCAACATATCCTCAATAACTTGATTCACCCTTTATGTTTTCCCATCAGATTATGGATGATAAGTTGTGCTAAAATTCAAATTTGTTCCAAATCCTTTGAATAATCCATTCCAGAAATTTGATGTAAACTTTGGATCTCTGTCAGGCACAATTGTCTTGTTTATACCATGCAATTGAGAAATTTCCCTCATAGAAATATCGACAACGTTGGTTTCCTTATGAGTGAGATTCACTGGAATGAATTGGGTAGCTTTGGTAAGCTTTTCCACCACTACCATGATAGAATCACGATGCTTGCTTGTTCTAGGTAGTTTGGTGATGAAGTCCATTTTTACCACTTCCCATTTCCACTCAGGAATGGACAATGGCTGCAACAACCCAGCTGGGTGTCTATGCCCATCCTTGAGCTTTTGACATTCCAGGCATTTGAAAATATACTCAACAACTTCTTTCTTCATGCTTGACCAATAATATTGGCTCTTGACTATTGCAATAGTTTTCTGATACCTTGGGTGTCCAACATAGGGTACGTTATGAAATTCTTTCAATATCATATTTTTCAATTCTTGGGAATTTGGTACATAAATTCTTCCTCTATACCTGATAATTTCATCATTTCCCAGCTTGTAGTCCTCAATTTTATGCTGCAAAATACCTTGCTGTAATTTTTCCACTAATTCCATGTATTGCAAATATGATTTTGCATCCTCTAAGATCTCGTCTTTCAAATCAGACTGGTACATGCTAATGGTTGTAGCATGCAACTTATGCACTCTTCTACAGAGTGCATCAACCACCTTGTTCTCTTTCCCTTTGATATGATTTATATTAAAGTCATATTCACTGAGAAATTCCAACCACCTGCTCTGCCTGGTATTTAGAGTTGGTTGTTCAAATAAATATTTTAGACCATTATGGTCTGTCCTCAGCTCGAACCTTTTCCCCATGAGGTATTTCCTCTACTTCTTCAAGGAATGCACTATGGCGGCCAACTCCAAATCACGAGTGACATAATTCCTTTCATGCTCCTTCAACTTCCTTGATTCATAACATACAACAAACCCATTTTGATTGAGGACTCCACCAAGTCCTTCTTTACATGCAGTTGTGCATATAATGAAGTCTTCATTTGGATAAAAAATCCTTAGTATTAGAACATTGGTTAATAATTTCTTTAAGTGTTGGAAACTCTTTTCACACTCCAATGTCCACTGAAACTTCACTCCCTTCTTTTGCAAGGAAGTGATCGAGTTTGAAATCTTTGAGAATCTTGCAATAAATCTTTTGTAGTAGCCTGTAGGGACCATGAAGGATATGAATTTTGTCACATTATTAGGTGTTGACCATCCTCTAATGGCCTCAATATTTTTAGGATCCACTGCTATCCCTTCCTCTGATATGATATGCCCCAAATAATGAATTTGATTCTGATAAAATGAGCACTTGCTCAATTTGGCATACAACTGATGCTCTCTTAATACTTGTAATACCATCTTCAAGTGTTTCTCATGCTCTTTTTCCGACTTGGAATATATAATAATGTCATCAACAAGGACAATGGAAAACTTATCTAAGTATTCTTTGAAAATACCATTCATTAAACACATGAAGACAATTGGTGCATTTGATAACCCAAATAGCACCACTGTGAACTCATAATGACCATACCTTGTTCTAAAAGAAGTCTTGATAATGTCTTCATCTTTAATTCTTACTTGATGATAACATGACCTGAGATCAATCTTGGAGAATATTTTTGCATTCTTCAACTGATAAAAGAGGTCATCGATCTTGGCAAAGGATATTTATTCTTTACAGTTACTTTGTTCATATGTCTGAAGTCCATACAAAGTCTCAATGTTCCATCCTTCTTCTTCACAAATAATATTGGACTACCCCAAGATGACACACTTGGGTGTATATACCCCTTCTTCAGAAGCTCTTCTAGTTGAATTTGCAACTTCTTTAACTCTGGTGTACTCATCCTGTAAGGGGTCTTGGATACTGAGTTGCTCCATGCATCATATTTATAGAGAAATCAATATCTCTTTTAGGGGGTAATCCTAGTATTTATTTAAACACATCCTCAAACTCTTTTAGGAATGCATAATCTTCAATATTTGACACCATATCCTTGGGTGTCTCTTCCATATGAGCTTAAAATAGTTGACATCCCTTTTTGTAACATTTCTTCAGCTCCAATGCTGAAATTTATCTGACAGTTACTGCCATGGGAATTCCCTGCACTGTCCTTAGGTTCCCTTCTTCATCCCAACAAGTAAATGCTTTATTATAACAATCTAGGATAGCATGGTGTTGGTCCAACCAATACATACCAATCATACAGTCATAAGAACCTAAAGGAAAGATGTTCAAATATGCCTTGGTGCTCAATCCATTCATGCCCACTGGGCATGACTTTACCATCTCATTAACTTTTCTTTTGGCTCCGGTAGGAAACTGCACCAACCAAGATTTTCCATGCTTGCTTCTTGGGAAATATAATATTTCCACCATATTAGGATCTATATAGCTATGAATAGCTCCTGAATCAATTAAAATTGAAATGGTTTGGTTGTTGATCATACCTTCCACTTCAATCATGTGTGACCAAAACTCAACTTGCGTGTTGTCTAGGGATGCATAGATCCTGGGTACATTCATGTGCATGTCATCCATTGTTTCATCTTGCTATACATTGTGAACAACTCTCACTTTTTCACCTCTTTGAGGACAATCTATATACATATGATTTCCCTAACAACCCCAACATTGAATAGGTGGTTTCCTTGTCCTTTGCCCCCCTGTCTCAAATGTTCTGGGCTCTTTAGAAGTTGGATGTCCCCGAGGACTATTTTTGAAGAATGGTGTCTTAGTCCCCTTCTTCCCTTGTTCCATATTGTACTTCTTCTTGTCTTCCCAAGATTTTTGGAAAGTTGGTTTTCCTTTATGGTGATCATATAAGCATTTAGCTCACCTTATGGTCTCCTCCAAAGTTTTGGGATCATCATATTTTATCTTGTCACTGATGAATGATGGAAACCCACTCAAATACCTCTGAATCTTAACTGTCTCATCCTTGATGAAGGAGACATACTTTAATAGTTCTAAAAACCTTCTTTCATATTCATCTATGGTCATACTCCCTAGCTTGAGTTCAAAGAACTCCTTCATTTTCTTGTCTTAATATCTCTTAGTCAAGTATTTCTTTTGAAAATACTTCTTGAATTCCTTCCAAGTAACATATTTTTCGTTAATGTTTTGCACCTGCACAATTTGGTCCCACCACATGGATTCCTTTCCCTTGAGATGATAGATACAAATTCTTCCTTCTACATGTGAAGAATAATTATGTAATTGAAAATACTTTCTCATGCCTAGCAACCATGTCTCTGCATCTTCATCCTTCTTGTGCTCACCTTCAAATGTAGGAGGTTTGATTTTGTTCATTTCTCCTTGTAGCTCATCCACACAAACCTCTTCTTATGCTACCTGATAGGGGATGGAATTGAGATACTGTGTGCTCTCCTAGTAGAATTCCTTGGGGAGAAATGGTAATGTCTACTAACACTTCTTGTTCTACCTTTCTCATCAGGAGACCTATGAATTCCTGATTTTCTTGAGCCATTCTCCTTATCCAATTTCTTTCATATTCTTTCCAAGCTATGAATTAAATTCATTTCGAAGTCCTCCTACTGCTCCTTGGATTTCATAAGCCTTTCATTATCAACTTTATTACTTTGGACATCCTTTTGCAAATTTTTAATGGTCTCTACCAAGTTCATGTTTTCATCCTTTCCTTCTCTATGTCCATTTGAGTTTGTACCTTCATTACCCATATGGACATCCATCCCTCTGATATCATCTTCCTGGATGTAAGCCCCCTGTGTATATTCTATCCCTCTACAATCTATGTTGATCTTTATCTGATCTAGCAATTGTTAACTCTACAAAATGTGCATCCAACATAACTTTGTTAGGCTGATTGCTTTAACAAATTCAAGAAATTATGCTCAATTTTGGTTCCATAATACATCAGAATTATTTCTTCTGATTAGCCTAAAAAATTTCCTACCCAAGTCAATTTTCTAAGTGAGTATTTTTATTCTACTTTACAGGATCTTTCCAATGCCTACTTCCATGCTCAATTATGAGTTTTGAGAAAAAAGTTATGAATATTTGAAAATTGTGCTTCCTGGGAGGTAATCCCTGAACAATTCTTCTTCTTTCTCAGATTCAAATTGGCTCTTGGATCCATGTTGGATCCTCTCTTCAAGTTCACAGGTCCTTTTTACTTCTTTATATGTAGGTCCGTACAAATTGGGACCCCACATACTCCTTCTCTAAGCCCTTTTCTTTCTTCGAAACAATTTCCGGGCACTAGCCCTTTTTCCTTCAGCTCTCAATGTCATGTGACCACATATTTGACCATGTGCTTAGCTGAAAGGTGCTTATCCATAGCTTCAGGAATTTGTGGCTCTGAAACTTCAGGATTCAAAGGTTTTACCTTCAACACACTTTGTTTCTCCCGAATTCCAAATTGGCAAACTCTTTGAATGGTACCTCTTCGGAGCTTCAGGGCTCTGGAGCTTCGAGATTCATAGGTTCCGCCTACACGATACAAAATTCCCTTCGAATGTTGAATTGGAGAACTCCCCGAACAATGCTTCTCTGGTGTTTAGGGACTCCGACGCTCCAGAGCTTTGAGATTCAGAGGATTTCTCGACACAAATCCACATTTCCTCCAAACGTCGAATTTTTGAATCTTCCAGTCTCATTAGAAACTCCGCACTAGGGGTGATACGTGGTAGAAATATGGAGATGAAACGTGGACCAATATGACGGGTGACACATGTCAAGTTCCAATTGGCACATAAGGTCTGTGAAAAACATGAAACAATATGACACATGACATGCTTAGAGTGGGTCCATGTCACCCTAGGTGACATTAGCATGTCACGTCACTCTGGCGCTCTGAGACTTCGGGACTTTGGGACTTCGGAGGATCTCACAATAGAACACATAAAAACACCTGAACGTCGAAATTCTGAACTCCTGAACAATGTTCTCTGGAGCTTCAGAACTTAAGGGCTCCAGGCTTCAGAGAACTTCCAAACATAACACTACAAATATCCCGAATGCCAAACTTTCAAATAGGTGCTCCCTGGAGCTTCGCGAATTCAACACTCCGGGACTTCAAAACTTAGGGATTCAGAGGATTTCACACTAGAACACTTCAAATCATCCAAATGCCAAACTGGCAGATTCCTGATACATCGCTTTCTGGTTCTTCGAGACTTCAGGCTTTGGGAGAATTATCAACATAACATTACAAATTTCCCAAATGACTAATTTCCGAACTGTGTTTCTCTGGAGTTTCTGGACTCTGGCGCTTTAGGCTTCATAAGTTTTCATTGTTGATCACCACCCAACCCCCGAACTTTCAAGCACTGAAATTATGAACACTTTCTAATCTATGGACACGTGTCCCCAAACATGAATGGTCTAGATTGGTTCCAGACTTCAGGGAAATCTCCACTCCATGCAACCACAACTAGATTTCCCCGGAGTGTTGAAATGTCGAACCACTTGGGAGATCCAACGACCCGCCTTCTCTCAAATTATCTTACAGTATAGATTCACTACGGGACTTTGGAGCTTCGAGGATTTTTCCTCCTTTCTGTCAAATACTTAAAAATTTCCGAAGCAACGAAGTTTGAATGACTTGAGGGGTTAATCGCCACACTCCTCTTCCCAGATCTAACGACTATGAAGGATTCATACATTTCTTGAACACATCCTACAACCATTGTGTTTTTCTGAATGTCTACACCTTCTGAGATTTCAAACACAGTTAAGGTGTGCTCTCAGTGCCCTCTTGGCACTCATGAATGCTCTAAAACTCAATTTTTGTCCATTTCAACAACAACTCTCTATGAAAATTTTGATTCAATTTTCCACTTACATGGACCATCCAGGCTCAGTGTTGAAAATCGGGGATCTGATACCAAATTGTAACATACCCAGCCTTAGACCTGTTGGGCTATGCCACACATAAACTCTTGCAGAATTGTATAAATTGTAACATTCCCAAACCACCTACGCCGGGGCCATGTCTCTTCATAAAAAAAATAATTTCATCTGTATATATACAAAACTTAAGAAGAAAATATATTTTGCAGATACACATATTCATGCAGAAATAACAGTAAATATATACATGCAACATACACTTGCAAAACCCATAAACATAAACACATGTATAAATACACAACAAGTAAATTAATACACAATTGATACTTATATTTTATAGAAGACCACCAAATGCATGTAGACCTTCCACGATCCTCCCAACCTTAGACCACGTTGCTCATAACTCTCAACAGTGGGTCACCCCCGAGTTGGGACTAAAATCCACCCGGGTAAAGGGATTCCTAGCTAGGCTGAGACAAATCACACAATATGAAGGATCTCGTTCTAGGATACAACTCAAACTAACAACCTACAACCTCTCATTCCCCACATGCATGTCCCACCCTAGAAAGTGTTCCCATTCTCTTCTCAACAATCCTTCGGCTGCCCCACTTCCCTTCTAGGTCTTCGACAACAAACCAGATATGAAGTCTCAGAGCACTGTAGTTGCAGTTGGGATCCATTAGGAAATCACTTTCCCAACAATTCTCTCACCTGGAGAGAGGTTCTCATGGGACTAAAAACCCACCTCTTCAATCCACGAGCCTGAAAACCTGCCTCTTCAAACACACGGGCCTCACAACCTATTTATTTAGTTTAGTGCTTGAGTCAACCAGTTATAGGTAAAGGTGAAGACATCAACAATGTTCAGCTAAGGAACAGGTGATGGAAGCAACAAATTTCAGGGCATGGGGCAAATGTTGCTCATAATAGAAAGGTATAACATTGGCTGAGGTAGGTACAGATGCACTATGCATCCCAGGAGGGATACAATTTACTGCTCATAACAAGAAAGGTATTGTTATTGGACTAATTGGTAAGTGTGGACACGAACAAATCTCCCTAGTTCCACCTGAAACTAGAACAAAACAGAACAAAAGATAAGACTTTCCCTAAGCTCTAATTATAGAGTTTACTAGCTAACAAGAGATAGACAACATACCTTTTAAATGTCGTTTCCTCTTTCCATTACCATCCTAGTTTTGTTCCAATGCTCCTGTGATATTAAACTTGCAAGGGAACACAAACCAACCAAAGTGAAAGAAATACAATATACTCAACAAGAACCTATGTATATGATCAAGGAATCATACAATAAAACAAGACTAGTTTTATGGGAAAGAAACATATCACTATATCATATTAAATAGAAATTGGAGAATACAACCAAAGCCTTGATGTTGCAAGGTCCCCTTTCAATGGCCCTTTTCTCTAAAACACACACCTTTTCTCCAAAGCCTTTGAATGAAGAAGATCCACCATATAGCTTGTAGAACTAAAGCAAAGTTCTCTAGAATAATCTGAAGTAGAAATCTCCATAAAAATATTAGCCTATTCAACCTTAGCCTTTTACATGAGAGATCCCTCTTTATATAGCGTGAAATAGAGATGGATGAGGATATTAGGATGATCCCACCAAATCAGAGAAGCGAGTAAGATCCAAACCGACCGGAGGCCACCTCATCTTCTAGAAGATCCCCTTCTAGAACATTTGTGAAATTTGACTTTTCCCAAGCTTTAAGCATCGTCGCACCCTAAATACTTAGCAGCCTACGACAACATTGCAGTACAAGTGTAGTGCAGAAAGAGACAACCAGGCATCATCACACCCTATGAATAGAGCAGCCTGCGACGACCTTCCTTCATATGGTTTTTGGCAGAGGAAATCAAATCACTTTTCTCATGTAGAAAGACTCTTTTATCTTTTCAAGGAACATGAACACATGATGTCAGTGGATCACTGGGGTGACCAAAATAATGTGTAACAGAATGCCCCCCAAAGTGTGAATTTGGAACTCGTGACAGTTGAAATACTTTGTAGAATGTGTGTGTCGAACAAGGAGCGCACCGATCAGGAACCTGCAAACAATCAAGCATCTGCATAATAATATACCATCGTCTGAGGTAGGCATTCCCATAATCATATTACAAAATGTTTAGTGAGTCATGGCCACTAAACATACACTGTGGATCCATGTCATCATGATTCAGCATAGCCACCAGGAATACACTGTGGATCTATGCTCTAAAAGGACTCAAACTTGGACATAACCACGAGAGATACAAAGTGGATCTATGTGTCAATACAAATCATGAATACTCCGTCGAAAACTGGACCAAAATGATAAGATCTAGGGTATTCATTTCCATCATCTCTAAGTATGAATCTAACCATGTGATTACAGGTGTTGAAGTCGAACATGGTAGAAGCCACTTGATTACCAATCATTAATGAGAACCGTTAACAAGTGCAAGGGAAATTATCATTGATGTCAATGACTCCCAAGGTACCCTAGTACAATTTAATGAACGTGAATAAATGAGTTGAAGTCGAACACTCGATGGAATCTTCCAATCAGGGGTCAACGATGTGAACCCACTGTTGAAAGTGAAGAAACCTACCATTGAGGCATGCAGGCTCTAAGGTACTAAAATATTTCTAAGTGTTGTTCCCGGATAATGAGTTGAAATCGACAAGAAAATACTCGTCACAGGAGGGTCTTGATGTATCTCCCATCAATGACACGAAATATGTAACAGATTTGAGGTAGATAAGAGTATGAAGTGATTCAAAATTGACACAGGGAAGGCTGACATGGTAGAATATTTATAACTGCAGGTGGTTGACTCAATAGAAGGCTTGTTTAGGTTGGAATTCTCTAGAACATATAAATGACATGACAATGGTTTTGGAAGCATTGACTTGAGGAGGACCCAACATATGAATTTGTGGATGGTCAAACGAGAGACAAATGGATTTCCCAACCCTGATACAATGATGAAGGGGGGTGTCATGTTCAAGAGAGACTATTACTACCACTAACACAAATACAGAGACACATTTCTTTCCCAATTTCCCCCCACCATTTCTGGCAAGTACCTCTTTATTTTTACACAAGCTTGAGGAGCATAACATATGCTTGTTGATGTAAGCTCATCCTTCGGATGAGTCCCTCAGAGTATGTTTAACGAACCCTAAGAAGGAGTGGTTCAGTCCCATATTGGTCTTTCGATGTTTGTTTAACGAGTCCAAAGAGATAAAACTCAGGGGTTTTCCATTTTTAGAGAGTCTGGAAAACACTTAAAGAGAACTCCATCAGGTCCTTTTTCATAAATTAATATGACGAGACCAAAAAAGTGATAACCTACCGCTCATTAGATGTTTTCTTCAAATACTTTTACGAGTGTGAAAAGAACAACGTCGCATGAAAATCTTTTCATTTTTAAGGAGTGTGAAAAGAGTTTAAAGGATACTCCATAGGCTTCATTTTTCGTGTTACCATTACGAGTTCGAAAAAACTACAAAAGACTACTCGTTTACATTCTCATGGTTTCACGAGTGTGAGAAAGAATTAAGAATCTGCTCATAGTTTTTCATGAAAAACCCTAAAAGGATCTTGTACATGCTACAAATATATAAAAACAAACCAAAAAATCGGACCCTTGTTCCAATGTTTCACCTCTAGAATTTTTCAATCTGCAAAAATCAACCACTTGTAAAGTTGTTAGGACTTTAGGGTTTGGATGAAGCATAACAAATAATATAATATACAAATGAAAAGTAATAAAAATCAATAAAATAGGTAAAAACCACATTTCAATATTTCATTTGTAACTTCACCCAAACATTGCTCCAAACCCCCTTTTTACCTCGATTTTCAAGTGTTGATCACGGAGTGCACAACAGATCATTCCACGAATCGTCTTCGCAGAAAAGGTAATCTCCATTTCCTTCATCTTTTCATGGATTAAAAATTGGTTTTCATTGGTTAAAATGTTCTTTTGGGTTGATTTTTTTATGTTACCCATGCGTTGAGGTCGTCGCAGGTGCCCTATATCGGGAACTGCGACGATCTAGTATTGTCGCAGTCGACCCTAAATCTAGGGTGCGGCGACGCTGCACTGTGCGAATGCACATGCCTGCGACGACCGCAACCCAAAATTTTAGAAGATGAATCCAAAAAGGGAAAACCTCCAGGAAAGAAAATTGTGTTACTAATATCTTTTTATGGTTCCTTGGTAGGTCTTCCACGATCAAGAGGTTGGAATGGCGTGAGAGAGAACACAAAGAAGAATATTAATTCGTCAGGAATGACCTGGGAACAGTTATGGCCCTCCGACAGTGTGGGTTGTTGAAATTCTTCAAGATTCAGGGTATGAGGGCCCAACTGAGACTACTTGAGTACTTAGTTCACATGTGGGGCTTTCCTTGCTCCAAGGGCCCTCTAAATAGTGGATTGAATTCCCTTATTTATGTCCAACAAAAATTTTTGGTGTGCCCGTGATAGGTGGGATTTTCTCCCAACCTGTGGGGTAGGGGAAAAGTTCATAACTAGATCTCCCATTGATGATGAATCATCTTTTGGTTTTAGACTTGGATATGATATTGTATCCATTTTTTGGAGGGATCTCCTCACTAAAACTCGGCTCAGAAGGAACCCCATCAGAAAGAGAAATCCCCCCCTCTTTTTTATTCTTATCCAAAATAGGAGTTTGGCAGACACCTACGAAGAGGGATTCTTGAGTGAAGGATTCTCCACAATAAGAGGGGGAAAAGGTGAAGGGGAAGGAGAATTTTTTTTTACTGGATTTTAGTCCACCGAAATTAAAGAAGGGACCTCTGAATTCCCCTTAACATCTTCATATTTTTCCAGAAATAATATAGGAGAGAGCGAAGATGGGGCAGGGTTCTTACCAGAAGAATCCCCTGCCACAACTAAGGGAGAAACATCCATAACTATGTTCTTTGAAGATGACTCCTACTTAAGAGACACTTGAATGCCATCGAGATGAGCCACCTCATGCGACAAAACCACGTCCATGTTTTTATCATCAACTAAAATCACCTCCACGAACTTCTTTACCCATACTTTTTTCGACAATGTTCTAAGAGTAAACATTTTTTCTCTCTCACACATATAATTTTGACTTAAATAAAATACAAATTTGAATATAAAAATGTTATAAATTATAAATGTTTGAATTTTATTTTTGATGTGACTATATATTATATTTTAAATCTCAATTAAATTTAATTTAGGTGGTTGAGTAGAATAATGATTATCCTCTCACCCAAGTTCATTTTTCACAAGTAATATGTTGAAATCTTAACGAATTAAAAAATTTAAAATATCCAAAATTTTTAGATATCTTATATTTTAAATATTATATAACTATATCTGATAAACCATCAATTTTATTTTAAATATTAAATAACTATATCTAATAAACCATAAATTTTATAAATTATAAATGTTTGAATTGTACTTTCTATGTAACTATATCTAATATTTTAGATATTCTTTATGCAATTACACTTTAGATTTGGGCGTTATTATTATAATCGCAACCAAATCCTATATGCCATTTGGATGCTAATAGGATTGCTAATTTAAATATTAAAAGCAATGTACTTTTCGTCATAATAAAATCCCAGTAATATCTTAGTTTATATTTCTAATAATACCTCACAAAAATATACATAATTGAATGTTTTTAGTCTTAATTAAAATCCAGTTTTAAAAATATTGAAATGGGTAGATTTATCTTGAATTCATGGCATCAATATAAAAATAACATTGAACATTATTTTATATGTTGAGACTTATGGTTGTGTATCCAAAATTATGTTTCTTTTTATTTGTTGAGAATCATGGTTGTGTATTCTAAATTATGTTTCTTGGTTTGTTGGGTTAGAAGGTATTATGTTATTATGATTCATTCACTCTACATAAAAAGGGGAAACATATTACATTCAATCTATAACAAAGAATGGATGGTTGTGTATTCTAAATTATGTTTCTTGGTTTGTTGGGTTAGAAGGTATTATGTTATCATGATTCATTCACTTTGCATAAAAAAGGAAAACACATTACATTCAATCTATAACAAAGAATGGAGAAACCAACCTTATAAGGGCAAAGATACTTATACTTATCCCGGGATACTTTCCTTTGACAACCAAGTCCAGTGGAAGATAGAGATCTTTATACAACATTGCTAGAACCCATTTCAATAAAAAATAACTCAAGGAAATGCAAATAACTCTAGGTACTTGTCACAAGGTTAATGAGTAAATACATAAGGTTAATGAGTAAATATTTAATGAAGGGCATTTTCATATGATTGGNTTATACAACATTGCTAGAACCCATTTCAATAAAAAATAACTCAAGGAAATGCAAATAACTCTAGGTACTTGTCACAAGGTTAATGAGTAAATACATAAGGTTAATGAGTAAATATTTAATGAAGGGCATTTTCATATGATTGGGATCATACAAAGGTATATTTAATCTTCTTTGAACCATAGTTTTTAGTTTATTTTTAAGTTTTAAACATTTTACCATTTATTATCATTTATGAGATACTTAATCTTTTTTAACCACAGTTTAAGTTTTAAATACTTTACAATTTATTAGCATTTAAATCATAAGTATATAAGTAGTATGAAATTTATGTTAATTGGTTATAGTTTGAGTAGTTGAGAGGATGAGTGCTATCCTTTTTTATTTAAGTTCAATTTTCATAAATGATATGTTGATTTCTTAATAAGTATATTGTTTGATTGTTAAGATTTTTGTGGTGATTGTTTTCATAATTTATTGGATAATCCACAGTATTGGTGATTGTTTTTCCGATAAATTCTGAAGTATATTGTTACAATGATTTTGAACCACGTTGTTGATGTGGCCTTATACCCTAAAAAATCTAAATTTCATCTTAAATACCATCCTTAAAATAATGAAAAATATTTAAAAAAAATCTTCAAAATATATTACTTAAAAAATACCAAATTCATTAAAAAAAATCCAAATACTTAATAAATCACTAACAACATTATCCCATAAATCATATCGACATATTAAGGGTCGTCTCCCTCCTCCTATCAATAGACTCTAACAACAAAGTCGTGGAACACATTAATATAATAGAATAATAATTAAGCCCAAGATTTTACCACTTAACCCAATAATGATGAAGAGTGGTGAATTGATTTTTATTGAGGAGGACTATGTTATCTTTTAATGAGATTAATTTTTGATTTGTCAGTTTTTTTTTTTTTTGTAAATAAAATATTTATATTACCTCAAAAATCTGGAAACCATACATATGCTAGAGGACCTATCATTTGGTCTGCCAAAATTGGAAACCAGAACCAAACCTAGGTCAGGAGTAAAGATATTCAAGACTATTCTAGTTTCCAAATCTGAACTGTACAAATGACCATAGAAATTACAAAAATGGCCTCAAAGCCTATGGAAAATGTTCTCTATAATAACAAAAAAAAAAAGTAAAGACTTAAAAAAATAAGAACTTCATACACCAGAAGCGTTATTTCTCCCATCACCAGGAGGAGGTTGATGCCAAGCTAGAGTGATGATGAAGGGTTAACAATAAGTGGGGAAACACCGACTGATAGGATCGTATAAAAGAGAGTTGAAGAGTGCATCCAACCTGCTATTGAGGACTTCATGTCGAAAAAGTTGATCAACAATGTCCCAACGCATATCAAAAATAAATTTTAGTTGCTCTGTTGAGAAGCGATGCTGGGGAACCACCTCAGAATGTGCAGGATCTTCCTAGGAAATCATGGCATCCTAAAATGCAACAGAGGGAACTACTTCTTCAATTCCCATTGGAGCCATCTCCTCTACAACTACATAACCATAGTGTTGTTCCAACGACTGGGTTGGAGGATTTCCGCCATCCAGAGTAGTCTTGACCTGAAAGCTCAAAGTGTCCACAAGAGGCACCACATAGGGCCCGATAACAACTTGAGGCAAACCTAAGGGAAATTCCTCCTCAGCAAAAACCAGACCCAAAGCTTCTTCTCCCAGAACAAGTTTTGAGGGAGGTAATTCGTCAAAGGGTGGATCAAGAGGAGAAGATACACCAGGTTCAAGATGGGCATTTAGAAAGGGGCGAGTGGTATGGTGTCAATTAGCCAAGTAACGGTAGTAATCCATACCATGCTTGGGATTACCCCTCTCCTTAGGCATGGTTGTGAAGAGGAAGCTAGAGAACCAAAAGGAGGGGAGAGGCCGAACTAGGGGACAAGAATGCCAAAGCGTTACCAGGGGAGGACTACAACCACCAAACATGGAAAGGAGAGGAAATAATGAAGAAATCACATACCAGAGTGAGGAGATAATACCTATCTAAGCCATTGAAGTGACCTTTAAAATAGAGTGGACAAAAATCCTCTCCATGATACCTTAACAAATGAACTTCATCATCAACACGAACTAGAACATTAAGTTTCCCATGCGGTCAAGACTTGCACTGAATATCCCTACATTTATGCCACACATCGGTATAAGGATTAAGTGGAAGAAGGCAATGGTCCGCTTCATGCTCATCGATTGCATGGTGAATAGGTGGCACCCCATCTAGGGCTGATTTGTCAGATTTTAATAGAAAGAAAGTTAATTAAATTTTTATTGTTGTTATTTATAATTAAATATATTAAAAATAATATTATTAAGTTTATTTTGGTTTTTATGGGTTAACATATTATAAATATAAATGATGTGAAGAATATTTTTAAAATTAAGATTATATATATATAGTTTTAATAAAAAAACACTTTATTTTCTATATTGTTAAATACAAATATTTTTTATATTTTTTATATTTTTTATTTTAGGGGAATTTTAGGTCTTGTACATCTCTTTATTTTATTATGAATTTTATAGAATTTTATTTTAATTTTTATAATATATTTTTTCTTGAAACTAGTAATTTTGGAAAGATAATTTGATCTTATAATTTGGGTTTAATTGTTTCTTAATGTTATTGTGATACCATAATTTATGTTTAATTCTTAGTTATTATAATACTATTAATGGTGTTGATATTTTTAAGGGCATCCTCTTTCATCATCTTCCAATAATGAAATCAGGAAGTAACATCTCTAGTCCACCTTACTCTTGAACCTTGAGTGACTTTTACTTATTTTTGAATTTGTGAAAAGAAACATCTCTCTCTTCATGTTAATTTATACATAATTATTTGATCATTTCTTTACTCTTGAAGGGTGGAAGACCAACCTATAAAATGAGGATAGGGTAGGACCTATTGATTTTAATTTTAAGATTGTTTAATATAAAAATCTTATGTATTTGCTCAAATCTCCTCAAAGGTTTCTCTAAAAATATTACAACCTTAAACTTCACAACCATAAATAATTATTAGAATAACAAGTATTGCAAAGAGTGTTAGGGACCTAACCTCCCTAACCCCTCACATAGGTAGAACAATATATTTTCCATGTAATAAAGGAAAATATTAATAAATAAGGCCTAGTTAATAAGGTGGAAAAGTAAAATGTAAGAAGACCTAATAGAAACTTCCACTTCTAGAAAGATCTTCCTATACATTGTTCTTTTGGTAGATAGATTTAGTATAACTAGGAGTCGAGGGCATGGGAAGTCTTTTTCTTGAGAATTATTGTAATAGAGTGCTGCTATGATGGGGGCTACCCCCTCAAAGAGGCAAGTGAACATTGCTCCCATTTGAATAAAGGTATCATTTTGGTGTGTTATTCTCTATATTTTGTTGTTTCGTTGGCAATTTCTGTTATATTCATGTTTCTGCTTAATATCACATAACCATGTGCATAAAAAGTGGTATCAAAGCACTTTCCTTGGCATGAATTGTGGGTAATTGTTTTTCAGGGTAAAGACATCTTTTGATGTCTTTAAACTACATTGATTTTTCATTTAGCACATAAATTCATGGTCAGGGAAGCATACACGTAGGAAATACAAGAGGTTTTTAAGCTCACATTATTGGACACCCCTATAACCCTTGTTGGTACCCCTTCGAGTGGTAGCACATAAGACAACACATGTATTCTCTTCCAAGTACCTCAACTATATCGGGAGCCCCCATAGGTATCCTGAAACCAACCATAGATCAATTGATCAACCGCCTGACTACTATAGTGCCACCAAGAACAACACTAGGGAAGATA
The DNA here is from genome assembly GCA_010110895.2 of Picea sitchensis. Lineage (NCBI taxonomy): Eukaryota > Viridiplantae > Streptophyta > Pinopsida > Pinales > Pinaceae > Picea > Picea sitchensis. Next base: position 44,160 of record SNQJ01S0026152.1, on the reverse strand, counting down.
GTCTCTAGTACCTGGGTAATAGGTAGTAGGACTAAGGGTACAGTCTAGCCTCCTTAATTGGTTCCCTGAGATATTGGGTCGCGTACTACTTTTTGACCCCACATGTATATCAAAGAGCTATATCACAGGGGAAACCCTTGTTTGTAGGGGCCTTGAAAACCCTAGCCCTTGGGATAGAAATAGAATAGAAATGGAACATACACTATCTATTGTCGTGCAACTTTTCCTCCTGCATCCGGGTTGCGAAATTACTACACATTTTTTCGTGTTAAGAATTTGGGCATTTTGACACTGCAATATAATTTAGATCAGAGTATAACTTTGCAAGAGTAAAAAAAAAAAAGTTTGAGGCCTGTCAGCACCCTTATTTGAGACCTATCCCATTGAATTCCTATTTTTGTCTTGATCGATGTGATAACTATCATTTTTCATCCTTTTTTTCCCTTTGGTCCCGACCCCCTTCCCGATACCCTTATTTGGGACCTATCCCATCGGATTCCCTTTTTCTCCTTGATCGTCGTGATACTCTTCAACCATAACCCATTTTCTGTGCAAAGCCACCTGCCCCCTTCTTTTGTCCCCCTTTCACCATGGCCCAGACCCACAACCAAGACCTTGAACCACACTTCAATGCCTTTTCATATGATCTCTCCACGACCCAGAAGAAAATGCGGTAAATCAAGGACAATATTTCCACCATCAATTCCTCCATGCATTCCACCATAGAAACCAAAATGGAAGACCTGAAACATGACATGACAAAGGACCTCTCTGACCACATCAAACGCCATCTTGAAATCCATCTTGAATCCTTTTTTGTCCATCTCTTCACTAAATTGAATATTTCTGGAGGTCTTCCCTCATCTGAACAACCTTTGCACCCCGAAGGTGATACTTCCTCCAATTCCCAAAATTTTCCATCCAATCACTTTCAATGTGACCTATGTCTTCCTAGAGTGGATGCGAACAAATTTGACAGCTCAGATCCCACGGGCTAGGTAACGCAAATGGAACATTAATTCTGTTTGCACAACATCACCGATGATTTGGCCAAACTCTGTTATGGTGTTCTCTATTTGGATCTTGAACGATGGAAATGGTCACAATGGCATACAAAAGCACACCAAGGGTATGTGGCCTGGACATAGTTTGTTGCAAATATTTATGACCGATTTGACACAGACACCCATCATTTAGGTCGTTTTACCAAGTTGAAACAAATTGGCCTAGTGGAAGAGTTTATAGCTTCCTTTGAGCAATTGTATTTTAGAATGGAGGGCATGATTTTTTTTTTTTTCAGGGAATGCTTTGTCAGTGGCCTTAAGGATGAAATATGTGCCCATGTTCTCATGGCTCACCTTCAAACTTGGTTGGAAGATAATAAACAGGCCAAGGAAGCATGACAAGTCATCTCATCCCAAACCTAAAAAACACCCTTTCTTCCTCACCCTAAAACCACTCTTCCTACCCCTCCTATCACTCCCCTCAAGATACAGAAATTGACTCAGGCCGAAATTGTTGAATGACAACTTAAGGGTCTTTGTTATAATAACAATGACAAGTATTTTTTGGGGTACAAGTGTAAGGAACATAAGATTTTTATGGCTATGTATAAGGATGTTCCTGAAGAAGAGGTAGATGCTTCCCGTGTACTTGATCTACCCCCTCCCGCTGATATTAATCCACACTCTGATCCACCAAAATTTGAACCACTGATTTCCCTTAATGCACTCACTGGTTTCTCTACTCCTCGAACCCTCATGTTAATTGGATACGTTAAGCATCAGAAAGTCATCATTCTCATTGATAGTGGAAACACCCATAATTTTATTCATCGCCACATTTCCAAAGAAGACAATTTCTATATTTGTCTTGTTAATAATTTCCAAATCATGATTGCTAATGGGGGTTCCATGAAATCTAGAGGGCATTGTGAAAATGTGTGCCTACAAATTGGTTAGTGCCACCTGAAATATCATACATTGTCCATTGACATGGGTGGTTGTGACATTATACTTGGTGCTAAATGGTTATGCACTTTCGACCCTATCATCATGGATTTACAGAAATTAACCATGCAATTCCAACAGGAGGGGAAACAACACTAGTTCCAAGGCATCACAACATGTTCACCAGAGATCATTAGTTCCCATTGAATGGAAAATATCCTCAGAAAAGGTCATTATGGCAGTATTTCCCAACTTCATTCCATTCAGGCAGTTGAGACATCCTATGTCCATATCTATCATCTCCCAACACCAAGTTGTGTTTCAACCCCCCAAGGGACTTCCCCATTCTCACGGTATCCATGATCATTCCATTCCTCTAGTTCTAAGCCTTCCCACAAATGTTCTCCATTATCACCATCCATTCACCTAAAATAATGAAATCGATAATATTGTTCATGAATTTCTAGAAGTCAGTGTCATATTCCCCAGTACCAACCCCTATTCTTCTCTAGTAGTCATGGTACTCGAGAAAGTAGGTACTTGGTGCATGTGTCCTGATTTTTGCTTCCTCAACAAACTCACAATCAAAGAAAAAATTTCCATTCCTATCATTGATGGCCTTTTGGATGAATTGAGTGGTGCTCAGTATTTTACCAAACTTGATCTCCATTTTGGCTATCGCCATATTTGTATGAAAGAAGAACACATTCCCAAGGCTGCATTCAGAACTCATGAGGGTCACTATGATTTATTGGTTATGCCATTTATCCTCTGTAATTATCCCTCCACTTTTCAAACTCTCATGAATCATGTCTTCCTTCCTT
>SNQJ01S0026151.1:154453-170627 GCA_010110895.2 Picea sitchensis | reverse complement strand
AATCACATGAAATAGGTCCATGTGCCATTTCCTAGCTGGACTCTGTTGTAGTGCCTAAAGGCCCAAACCCTCCCCCAACATCCCTTGAAGGTCAGTCTTAGCGAGATAATTCTATAAATGAATTATGTAGTACTAGGGTATGGGTTAATGATCTTGATTTGTTTCGGAATGAAATGAAAGCATAGATATTACAATGAAATACTCATGAAAATTTCCAAAAACAGAGAAATACAACAATACTTGATTTCTATTAATGAAAGAATTGTAAAGAGACTGTAAAAATACAGAGTGCAAGACTCACTAGAATGGTGGCAGCTTTATCTCTGAGAAAAGATGTGATGGCTACGCTCATTCGCAATTAGATGATTAAAATGAGGCTCTGAAGGCCTTTTTATGTTAAATATGACTGCCAAAACCCTATATATCCAAAAACCTAACCCCAGGAGATGAAATGCCAAAAGTCATGTGGGCCCCGTTTGGGTAAGTTAGTACATTAATTCCCGGGGTCGTAACTTTTGCATACAATCTTCGTTTTAGGCGCGTGATATCCCATTGGAAAGGTATTTTAGAGAACTACGAATTATGCCATCAAAATCTAACTCCGTCTGCAATTTGACTTTGTCAAGCCAAAATAACATCATTTAAGGCCCCAAAACGGCCCTGGAAGTACAACAAGATGTGTTGACATTAATACATACAAAATAAGCCAGTTGGATTAGGTGGGAGGCCATCGGTATCCACCTAGAAGATGTGTGGGAATTCAGACAACCCCAGAAGGGTAGAACCCACAATTACAAAGAAGTACAGAAGAACATGTTGAACTAAAAACTGACAAAAGGAGCCAGTTGGAATAGGTGGGTGGCCACCAATATCCACCTAGATCAGTCAAGGTGGATATCGATGTCTATGTTTGGATGATGCTTTCCTCTATGGAAGGATGTTGGGTACCAGGGTTAGGCCTCTGCCTAGGAGGAAAAGGACCTAGCAATGGGTCATGCCTACCATATTCTCTATCCTACGTAGACCCACGACCCACCCCTTGGAATTCACCAATGTCAAAGTAGTTGACATGGTGATGTAAAATAAACGTTTCCCATGATTTTCTCAGAAAATATAGAGGCAAATCCCTACTATTTCAAGGAGGTTTGTTAAATAAAATAAACCACCTATCCATTTAATTGTCTATAAATGGTTGAAAGGTACACCGGTCCATACAAATGCATGTCTTTGTGATTTCTTGATGTAATCCAGTTCTGGGGTCAGGTCAATAAACAATGTCATTAGGTCTTGTTTTGAAATGTTAAGGCCTCTACCTTGTATTTTATCTATACCCATGCTATAATATTCATACGTTTTCCCCGTAATTATGTGAGTTAATTGGCCTTGGGCATTTTCAATGGAATATACAATGGTGTCTAGTGAAGTGTCTACTCAAAACCTTGAGGGCTCTTTAGTATTTCATAAGTCCCATATAAAGATTCTAAGAAATATCAACCTTGAATCAATTTCCATGTTTATGTTTCCCAAAAGTGGGTTGGGGTTTGGTGTGTCTTCCTCTAAATGCTTGGGTTCAGGTTCCATATTAATTAAGTATTTTAATTATCATTTAAACAAATTATGAAATAAAACAAATCCAATTCCATCAAAATACTTCATACTTAGTGGAATCAATTGAAGATTTATTTGTCCAACTCTCATCATTTTGTTCACGGTCACCTCAAACATGCCACCTCCATAGGTACACACTTGGAATGCATGCACATTATAAATAAAGACTGCTCAAGCCTTCCTATGTGAGCGTGCTCCTGAGCACCCATTACCACTTTTTCCACCATCATGTTAATGCAAGTTCCTTTTACCTTTTAAGTAAATGTTTTAAGTAAATTTTTTTGAGTTCATTTCAACACACTTCATTGGATACTAGCAAGAAACAAACATTTCTTTGATCAGAAGTTCTTGTGTCTTTACATTCGTTGCCCGTTTCTTTTAGGAAGGCAGCGATGAGAGCTATAACGTGTCCTATATCATGTGAGCAAGAAATGAGTAAGAAATAGCCCTGAAACAGGTCCTTGTTCTCTCTCAAGAGGACTTTCCAAACTGCCATTAGCATGTCATTCACAGCCTCATCATCTACATTAATAATAATATCGAGCAGCATATCAAAATTGATAAATATATTCAAAATCCATTAGAAGAAAGTTACTTGTTTGGCCAGAGGCAGTCATGACGATTCATCTGCAATTGTAGGCATTTCTCTATCAAATGCAAAGAAGATGTGTTCTTTGTATTTACATGATGACGAATTCTCTTAAATATCCATCTTTTGTTGTTGCTTCTAATTCATCTATCAAATGAAAAGCAGAGGTATTTTGAATCTCACCCCTTGATGGAATTGACTATCATAAGGATGGTTTCATCGTGTGAAGTCTCCATTCAACTTTGTAGCATGACGTATTCTCTGTGAAATCCCTGTGCTCAACAGTTTTTTCTTGAAATTTCAAAAGACAACAAAAATAAGCAAGGCTGCGTGGCAGCGTAGTCCTTGCCAATGAGTTTACAAAGTAAATTGTGAAAAATGGGGTCGAATTGTAAATGACGAAAGTGTTTGGTGCAAAATGTATATCACGGAAATGTTGTGTGCAACATGTATATCACGGAACATGGGGCATAAAATTTCGTTAGCGCTAAGGCACGACCCCGTGGAGCAAGGTAAATTATGGAAAATGGGGTCGAATTGTAAATGACGGAAGTGTTCGGTGAAAAGTGTATATCATGGAAATTTTGTGTTCAATATGTATATCAAAGAAAATGGGGCATAAAATTTCATTAGCGCTAAGGTGTGACCCCACAGAGAGATAAGAAACTGCAATGAAGATGTGGCAAGCAACATGAAGCACATGTGGTATCCATGCAGTAAATGACGCTTGGCATGTAGAGAACCATTTATTTTTTGAAAGTATATAACAAAATATAATTTGTTCATAGTGGAAGAAAAAATTTGGAAATTTATCCATGCAGTAAATGATGCTTGGCATGTAGAGCACCATTTATTTTTTGAAAGTATATAACAAAATACAAATTTGTTCATAGTGGACGAAAAAATTTGGAAATTTAAATGCATTTGTCATATCGACTGGTGAAAGATAAAAATGTATGAAGACATAAATTTAAAAGGAGATAAGAAAATAGTTTTATTTGAAATATGTCAAAAAATCAAAGTTTGTTACATACTACTGGAAATTTTGAAATATATAAAAAAATAAAAGTTTGTTACATATTAATGGAAATTTCAATGCGTTTGTCATGTAGACTAGGATTGGGGCTCCCGCGGACGATTAGATAAATATGTACAAGAAACAGGACTGTAGAAAGAAGATAGAGTGCAATACCTACAAAAAAAATAAATTGAAAGGTATAAGTGTTTGCCTACACATTTGTATTTAAAAAAGTGGAATAACTGGGTTGATAAACAAAGCAGGATGCGATCAGTAGACTTACATCGATGGTACATATGATACCTTTGGCTATTTTCTTGCGGCTGTCGTTTCATTGATGTCGTCGATGACTGTTGGAATCCTGGCAATTGCCTGTTGCCTTTCGTTGACGGCCTGCTTCAATTCCCTTTCGATCCATTCTTCATGTAGCTTCTCATTGGGGCGACGTTGATCCCATTCCTGATTTTTATGTTGAAAATATTGTTTTCTTATTCCCTGAAGTCGATAGAAAGATTACACAGAGCCTGATGAATTTCCTCATTATGTACTGAATAGTCGACTAGCCAGTTGTCGACGTGGGCTTGATCATATTCAAGGATGTTGTAAAACTTTTCTAGAGACAACGTCTTAAACATATGAACCTGTTTATCGAACTCTTGCCTAGTTAAGGGAAAGGAGTTTGTGATTAAGTCGGGGTCTTGGAAGCCGTTGGTCTTTCCGGCTAAGTTTATTCTTGACAGCCTTGTGAATAGTATATCTTTCTTTGATATGGCTTGTTCACATGATTGGACAATGAGATGTAGGTTCTTCACTTTTTCATTCCAGCATGCATTTAATTGACCGATCCTGTTTTTGGATGGAAGAGCTTGTTGTCTTTTTTTTTTTTTTGTCATATTGTTGACAATGGTGCCAAAAGGAAGGACTGTCCTTAAATAGAATTTTTCTTCATCTTTTAACTCCACCTGCAAATGTTCGAGCAAAATATGTGCCCTAGTTCCAAGGGAAGTGATGGTTTGTGATTTTTTCCACGCCTCGGTAACCATTTCCATTATTTTCTTGATATTATTCTCCACATATCCTCTACAGGATGCGAGAAGGTTGGAGGATGATTTTAAGTTGGTTGCAGGGGTGGCAGGCATGGATATTGCCAAAGTATTGACATGCAATGGCATAGGAATCAAAGCCTCTTCCAATTCCTTGAGCCGGTCACTCGGTTTGGCATTCTCAGCCTCGATGCCTCCAATGGAATCATGAAGTGCATCTCCGCTCGCGTTGTGAAGTTGAAAGATTTGGGACGGTCGCATGTTGGCAAGGTCAACCTCTTAACGAGATTTTCCTTTCTTATTTTTTACATCTTTTTTCTCAGTTATCATTTTTTTGGACTGGCTGTCAAAAACAACGCTCTAGAACACGAAGGATTCATCTTCATCAAAATTTTAGGTATCAGATATGTCCATTGGACGACCATGCTGGATGGAATCTTCGGGCTGATCAAGGTAGCGGAGCATGCTATCCAGATCAGTGTCAAGTTCCATGTTCTCACTCTGAATTTTTGGCTCTTCTGCCTGTCCCGCATTTTTTTTTCTCTTTTTGCCTACTGGAAGCTTGTGAGAACTATCAATTTTAGATTGAGGAAGGTCGTTAATGCCTCCTCAGTTTGAAGAACTCTGAGGTTCTTTGTTGTTGTGGTGGGCCATTGGAGCGATGGTCTGGGATGTCGTACTTTTTGGAGTGCTATTTCTCGATTGAACACTCTTGTCACCGAGGCCTTTCCCCCATTTCTTGTACAATTTAGTGCAGCTTTGCACCGTGTCTCGGTCACCATCATCAGAAGCAGGAGCATTGCTACTAGTGTCTCTATTTTCGGGAAGGTGTTTTTTGAAAAAACAATTGCCGAGGCCAAGTGTTTGTAAATTTTGTCGAAAAATATTATCGGGGTCGAACCCTCTTATGCTTTCAACATATCTCAGGTTGAAGATGGTAGAATGCACTGCGAATTTGTCAATTTTGTTGACATTTTTCAACACGAACTCCCGTACTTTCCAAGGTAGAGGAAGGAACTGTTTTTTTCTCTTCTTTTGCAATAGATGCAACCAGTAGTTGTATTTTCATGCTATTTTTGCAACACACATTATGTCAATAATGTGACATGGAAGGAGAGCAGGGTTTTCCATGGAGCCAAATTTTTTTATCACAATGTAATTATCCAAATGTTCAAGTGTCCCCTTCATGTCCAAAAAAATGGTTGCCTGTTTAGATATGCGGGGAGCATCTTCTCCTAACAACAAAACTTTGAAAACATACACGAAGCCATTAAAAACCTCATAAAAATAGTGGGAAGTCTTGTGCTTCCACAAGGCCTGGTACCAAAATGTTACTGGGTTGAATTCCCAGTTGACATTCTTGGACAGAGATAGTTGTGGAAACTGATAGCAATGCACTATCGCAAAAACTAAGTAGGACGACATATAAAATTTCTTTTCCCTTTTGAAGCTTGACAATTGGGAACAAATTTCATGGGAAATTAACTTTCCCCAATAAAAAATGGCTTGTTCATTGACTGTGAAATACAAAATATAAAGAGCTATCCGGGAAACAGTTGTTGTGGACTCCTATCCCATTATTCTTGTAAACAACTAGGCAATTTCACGAAATGGATTTCTAAATAAACTAACCTGCAAGCTTGTGATATCTTCAGGAACTAGAATCAGGTCTTCCAATAAATGGGGCAAGAGGTCCAACCCGTTATTATGCTTTGCTAGGAACTGTTTGCAATCTTCTCCTTTGAACGTCAATGTTGGCTCTGACAATATTAACATCTGGCGAAAGACCTGAGGTGACAAAGAAACAGAAGAGCGGTCCCTCAGTAGAATAATTCTTTTGTCTGAAATAAATTTATCGATGCACCAAGAGACTAGGTCCTTACAATCAAAAACCTCAGGGACACAGCCTGCACAAGCAATCCCAGAGGTCCAAATTACTTGGTTCTCTAGGACAGAGGTTGAGTAATAAGAATATGCCCTGGACCACTGGAAGTTATGGTCCTCGCACCTGAAGATGTTCACTGTATCTCCACAGAAATGTTGTCGAGCTGATGCCATAGGTTTATCAGAACATTGGTTTTCTCCAGACGATGGTTGAAATGAACACTTAGAGCCGATAATGTAACTCTCTGCTAAATCTTGGTTAAATGCTTATGAATGGGAAAGCTCCTCGAGCCTTTCATTGATTAATGACAATCTATATGGGTAGTGCATGATGAACTGTTAGCAGTAAAGCTTACTTATTGCATATTTAGAAATGTGAAGGTGGCGGGTACAGAGAAGAGAAATTAAGGATTGGAGGTTTCATGAACGTGCCAAGGCAATGACGTGCGAACGACATTTCATGATTTTGAAATCAACACTCGGAAGGGATAATATAACCCCTCGTAAATCTTTGTTTAATGCGCATTAATAGGAGATATCCTCGAGCCTTTCGCCCATCAATGACAATCTATACGGTTCCTGCATGATGAGCTGTTAGAATTAAATGTCAGTAATTGCATATTTAGAAACAAGATATGTATATATAATATAAACAATTTTTTTTTCTTTTATTATAAACAAGTACGAAGGTCATGAAGATGGGGGAGAACAAGGAAAGAATGGCAAGGTATGAAAAGTGGTCGAGCGAGATTCAAAAAAGGGTTATGGGGATACTCAGGAGAGGCGAGTGTTCCACTGTCAAATTTTATGTATCGGAATTTTTTACTGCAAAACGTGTAAAACGGAAGAGAGCATGATGGGGCAATTCAGCAGCCGATTTGTGTATTTGCAAAATTTCGGGGAAGTGGTTAAGTATGGAATAGGGAAACGGTCGGGCAGACTCAGTCTCGGAAGTGAGGGTTGCATTTTCCGTGAACGAACCAACTCGACGACGCACAAATGACATTCCATGATGTTTGAAATTAACGCTTGCTAATTGCATGCCTAGAATTAATATCTTATATATAATTCGTAATTGCTAATTGGCAAAGGGAACGGGCACAAGAAACAACAATTATAAACTGAATATTTCTTGAACTGGCCAAATCGACGATCCGCAAAAAAAATTCGAAGAAATGGCGAAGTATGGAAAGCGGACAGACGAGATTCAAAATGGGGTGACAATAGTTCCACAGAAGATGTGAGGACCCGACGGTTAAATTGTATTTATCAAAAGTTTTAAGTGCAAAATGTATACCACATAAGAGGGCATGATAGGTAGACCGTAATACAGAAGATGGTATGATCTGAGTCTGGTTGTAAATTGGTATATCGTGGAAGTGACGGTACTTTTCGCAGGTCATGGAACAATAGAAGTCCAATCTAGAGCCCGCCTACCAGGAATCCGCGGTCGAAGAAGTGTCTGGGTATGGAATGGGGAAGCGGTCGATCGGTGTCGCGATATAAGAGCACGAGTGCAAGCGTGAACCCACAAGTCCGCCCATGCACACAACCAGCCATTTTCAAAAAAACAAATAAGTGACGAGAAAGATAATGTTAAGGGAAAAGAGAAACAGATATTTGGCTAAGTATAGAAGACGTAAAAGAAGGGCCAATATATTCACATCTGTAACAGATATCCCATTTTCCTGCCAAGATATATACTTGGAAAGAAGTGCGAAGGTGGAGGGCACAAAAAACAGTGACTAGGAATATGATCCGCGAGTTTACTTGGTTCTTGGTTGTATGCTTCGTCTGTCAATTTGTATATCGCGGAACTCCGAGTCATTTTTTTAGCCAACCAGCCTGCAAGTCCGGCTGTCAATTTGTATAGTGCGGAACTCTAGGTGTTGTTTGTAGGACATGAAACTATAGAGGAAATGATTTTCCCTTTAATATAGCTTCTGTGACGCAAATGTGGTATGGCTCGTTTTAGCACTTTTCCGTCCGTAAACAATGGCAATCTTGAGCCCGCCAGCGTTGGAGCTCGTGTGTCAATTTGTATATCGCGGAGCTCCAAATGTTGTTTGGAGGTCATGAAAAAATAGAAGTGCAATGTTGAGCCAGCCAACGTGCAATTCCACCTATCAATTTGTATATCGCAGAACTCTGGGTGCTACTTGTAGGACACAGAACAATAGAGGGCCAATTTAGAGAAAGGGGAAGTGTTCGGTGGAAACACGTGAATCTGCCAAGCCGCACAGCAAGTCATTTTTGAAAAAAAATGATTAAGTAACCATGAAGAGAAACTACAGGGGATAAAAGAGTGGGAAAATAGAAAGGCGGAGGGCAGTTTTTGTAAGCACGAATTGGTTTCAAAGAAGCCCCATTGTTGCAAAACCATCATTTTCTACTAATTGTCAGCAAATGCTTTGTTGAAGATTAGATTTTATTGCAACCTGTGCGTGTAAGTATGTTCTTGATACATTCTTCCATGACTATAGTAACATATTAACTTAAGTATTAAACTTCATTTTCTACTAATTGTCAGCAAATGCTTTGTTGAAGATTAGATTTTATTGGAACGTGTGGGTGTAAGTGTGTTCTTGATACATTCTTCCATGATTGTAACATATTAACTTAAGTATTAAAATTCTTGCATTATGGGTTGTTAGCATTAAAACTTAATAACTGCATGCCTAGAAACAAGAATGACGATTTTGCTACAACATTGTACATTGGTGTTGCTATGTTCTATCTGCATTACGAATAGAATCGAACATTGGTTTGAAATTGTGTGTAATTCATTTTTTGTTTGCATAAAAGCCTGGTGGATTGACATAGTACATTGTCATATAATTGTTAGACGTTCCATCTTAGAAAAAATAACCTAAGTAAACACAATATCGAAGAACTACAAGACCACCGAACCATGCCAATGAGAACAGACTTTAAATCTAGAAAAGAAGCAGCAACGAAGACTCCAAGGCAAATTTTTTTAATAGCAAATCCATTTAAAAAAAAAAGAAAAACACCAAGTATTGTACATCTATCCTTAGAAATTGGACCTAGTTCTTCGGGCCAAAACATTGAACGTATATGCCACAAATACAAGCATGGGATCCGCAGTATGCAGGATCCTTGCAGTTTTCTCCTTGATGAATCATCATGTGGTAAAATTGATAGTTTTCAGAAGCTTCTCGCGAGGAAGAAGACGAAAAACGTTGCAGGGAAAATGGAATAGCCCTTAACTGAAAGTTAGGACACAACTAGAAACCGCCTCTGCACAATCAAAAAAACTTCAGGGACACAGGTTGCACGTGCAATTTTAGAGGCCCAAATTAGTCCATTCTAGGTGGAAGGAGATGACTAGTAGAAATATGCTTTGCACTAGTGAGAGTTATGGACCTGATTCTCGAAGATGTTAATTATATATCCAGAGAACAGGATAGTAGTCCTGCAAGTGAATAATGTTTTGTCTTGAAATATATCTTTGGGAGCATCAACATATCATTTCTTTATAGTGAAACTCTTCCGCCCAGAACGGACTAATTTGGACCTCTGGAATTCCTACTTTCGAGCTGCAAAACAGATATTGCATTCAGCGTCGGTTTCTTTTCTGAAACTCCTTTTGGTTTTGTTAGGACCGCCATCACTAAGCTGGAAAGTTCCGCCCATTATGGTTGATTTCAATTTGGGCGCAGGAGTGGGAATAGTCTCTGCATTTCCATCATTCATTGTCGTATCATCACCCATTAGATCATCTTCTTCCGGATTTGAATCCATGACATCAACCTTTGTGCCAACCATCAATGCAACTGGGCAGGTTCTTTGAGCAGGCAGGTTTGCCTTGGAATTATTTGGCTTGCAATACATCTCTCGGTGTACCAAGGGACCATCTCCATTTTTGCTCCTGGGTGGAGGGAGATGAGTAGTAAGAATATGCCCTGGAATAGTGGAACCTCTGGCCATTATGACCAAATTTGTTTACTGTATCTGGACAAAACTGCTGCCACAAGTTAACGAGAATTTTCGTTTTCTCTGGACGATGTTTGAAATGAAAATTGGGGAGGGATAATATAACCCTCTGCAAATTATGGTTTAATGCGTATCAATGGAATATCTCCTCGAGCCTTTCATTGATCAATGACAATCTCCAAGGTTCGTGCGGAATGAGTTGTTACCATTAAAGCTCACTAATTGCATATTTAGAAAAAAGTGCGAAGGTCGCGGTGATGGCAAAGAGAGATTAAGAATTAGAGATTTTTTAAAGGAGCCAACCCGTCGGTGCACAAAAATAGATTGCATCATGTTTGAAATGAATACTTGGAAAGGATAACACACTTCTCCGCAAATCTTGGTTTAATTCGTAGTAATGACAAATCTTGTACGGCCTTCCGGACATTAATGACAATCTTAACAGTTCCTGCAGGATGAAATACTAGTATTAAAGCTTAATTATTGCATATCTGGAAACAAGTATGAAGGTAGTGATGATGGCGAATTGCGACGAAGCATTGTATATTTCGTGCACCTGCCAACGCGCGAAACAGATTCCAAGAAATGCCCAAGTATGGAAAGCGGTCGGGCGGGTTACAAAAAAAAAAGGCAGAAGATATACCTAGGAGACATGAAGGGCCGATGGTCATATTGCATCTCAATGACAGATATCGGTCGTCAATTTGTATGTCGCAGAATTTTGGGTGTTGTTTGTGCGTAGGGGAACAACGGAAGCACAATGTCGAGAGGGAAATTTGCATATTACTTAACTTCGGGTTCTGTATATAAAAGCATGAGACATTCGGAAAAAGGACCAAGTAAACAAAAAGCGAAAGCATATGAGATGAAGGGGAATTTTTTTTCTAATTTGTAAATCGCGGAAGTTCGGGTGCTAGTTGCAGGTGGCAGAACAATGGAAACGCAATGTTAAACCCACCTATGCAAGAACCCGCGATTCAAAAAGTTTGTTCAATATGAAACGAGGAAGCGGTTGGTTGGGCTGGTGATATAAAAGTAACAATGGAAATCTGAAGACGTGAATCCACCAAATCTCACACCTAGACATTTTCCGAATAACGAGTAAGAAAATAAAGGGAAAGAAGAGAGAAAAGAGAAATCGGATGGCAATTTTCGGAAGCAGGAATTGGTCTTAACAATAACTATGGAGTGCATTAAACATGTTAACAGGTTCTTCATTCAAGGAATAGATACAATGAGTGATGTTTATAGTTTCCAGGATCTTTTTGTATAAGAGAAGCAACGAAAAGTTACAAGACAATCATTTTTTGGATGTTTAAGTAAAGTTATTGTACTGTTAGCTTCACCGCAAGTATAACAACGAAGAATTTGAATTTTAATGTCCTCTCGTTCATATGATTGTTCCATTAGACTTCACATAGTATATATTCTTTTATTTCAATATGTTTGCTAATTTGTGGGTCACGGAAGTCAGGGTGTTGTTTGTAGGCAGCAGAACAATGGAAACACAATATTGAACCCGCCTATCCGGTAACTCGCCTATTCAGAAAACTACGAGCCAAAAAGTTTGTACAATACGAAACGGGGAAGCCGTCGGTCTGGATGGTGCTAAAAAAGTAAGTGAAATCTGAATAGAGCATGCATGGATCCCGCATTCCATACTTAGCCACTTTTTGGATCGCAGGTTCTCGGACTCGCGGGATCAAAATTGGGCCTCTATTGTTTCGTGGCCTACAAATAGCACCCAGAATTCCGCGATATACAAATTGACAAGAGGACCTGCGAGCTAGCTAGGTCAACATTCAACTCCTATTGTTTCGTTTCATACAAACAACACTCAGATTTCCGCGATATAGAAATTGACAGACGGACTCCAGGGATGACGGCCTCAAGATTGTGATTGTTTATGGATGGTAATCCCTATCAACTATTTAACATTATCTAAAAACATTATTTTCAATACTAAATTATTAATATTAAATATTGATATTGTACAATTCAATTAGACAAAAAGCTTTGTACAATATGAAATGGGGAAGCAGTCGGTCAGGCTGGTGATATAAAAGTAAGTGAAATCAGAAGACGTGAATCCGACAACTTCCGCACCAAGAAATTTTCTAAAAAAATGAGTAATACATAATATGTAATTTTAGAAAGTACGAACATGAGATTTTATAGAGCATGTACTGATCCCGCATTCCATACTTAGCCACTTTTTGGATTGCGGGTTCTCGGGATGGCGGGCTCAAAATTGGGCTTTATTGTTCTGTGTCCTACAAATAGCACCCAAGAGTTCCACGATATACAAATTGACAAGCGGACTTGCGGGTTGGCTGGCTCAACATTGCATTTTTATTTTTCCATGTCCTTCAAACAACACTCGGATTTCTGCCATATACAAATTGACAAACGGACTCCAGGGCTGGAGGGCTCAAGATTGCGATTGTTTACAGATAATGATCCCTATCAACTATCTAACACTACCTAAAAACATTATTTTCAATACTAAAGTATTAATATTAAATATTGATATTCTACAATTTAATTACATAAAATTATTAAAGGATGTTAAATATCTTATTTAAAAGAAAAACACGCGTATTTGGAAACTTGCATTCCAAATTTTTTGTATAATATGAAACGGGGAAGAGGTCGGTTGGGTTGGTGATATAAAAGTGGGTGGAAATCTGAACATGTGTATCCATCAAGTTCCGCACTTAGAAATTTTCCCAATAAATGAGTAATACATACTAAATATGTACTTTTATAAAGTATGGGTATGAGATTTTATAGAGCATGTACGGATCCCTCATTCCATACTTAGCCACTTTTTGGATTGTGGGTTCTCGGGCTGGCGGGCTCAAAATTGGGCCTCTATTGTTTCGTTCCCTACAAATAGCACCCAGAGTTTCGCGATATACAAATTGACAAGCGGACTTGCGGTCTATTTGAATTTTAAGGTCCTTGTGTTGATGTGATAGCACAATTGGACTTGGGCCAATTTATATTCATTTATTACAATATGAAAAGGGGAAGCGGTCAGTCGGGCTGGTGATATAAAAGTAACTGAAATCTGAAGTCGTGAATCCGGTAACTTCTGCACCTAGAAATTTTCCAAAAAATGAGTAATACATACTAAGTATGTACTCTTATAAAGTATGGACATGAGATTTTTATAGAGCATGTACGGATCCCGCATTCCATACTTGGCCACTTTTTGGATCACGGGTTTTCGGTCTGGCGGGCTCAAAATTGGGCCTCTATTGCTCTGTGTCCTACAAATAACACCCAGAGTTCCACAATATACAAATTGACAGGCGAACTTGAGGACTGATTGGCTCAACATTGCACTTCTATTATTCTGTGTCTTCCAAACAACACTCAGAGGAAACAAGTAATACATACTAAATATGTACTTTTATAAACTATGGACATGAGATTTTAAAGAGCATGTACATATCCCTCATTCCATACCTAACCACTTTTTGGATCGCGGGTTCTCGGGCTGGCGGGCTCAAAGTTGGGCCTCTATTGTTCCGTTCCCTACAAACAACACCCAAAGTTCCACAATATACAAATTGACAAGCAGACTTGCGGGTTGGTTGACTCAACATTGCACTTCTATTGCTCTGTGTCCTCCAAGCAACAGTCGGACTTCCACGATAAACAAATTGACAGATGGACTCCAAGACTGACACGCTGAATATTTCCATTGTTTACGGATGGACATCCCTATCAACACTCTAACATTATCAAAAAATGTGATTTTCAAATACTAAATTATTAATATTAAATATTGATATTGTACAATTTAATTACATAAATTATCAATATTGAACCCGCCTATTCGGAAAAACCGCGAGCCAAAAATCTTGTACAATATGAAACGGGGAAGCAGTCGGTCGAGCTAGTGATATAAAAGTAAGTGAAATCTGAAGGACTGAATCCGCCAACTTCTGTACCAAGAAATTTTCCAAAAAATTAGTAATACGTACTAAATATGTACTATAAAGTATGGACATGAGATTTTATAGAGCATGTACGGATCCTGGATTCCATACTTAGCCACTTTTTGGACCGCGGGTTCTCGGGCTAGCGGGCTCAAAATTGGGCCTCTATTGTTTTGTGCCCTACAAATAGCACCCAGAATTCTGCGATATACAAATTAACAAGCGGACATGCAGGCTGGTTGGCTCAACATTGCACTTCTATTGTTCTATGTCCTCCAAACAACACTCGGAGTTCCGCGATATACAAATTGACAGACAGACTCCAGGGCTGGCAGGCTTAAGATTTCCATTGTTTATGGATGGTAATTCCTATCAACTATCTAACATTATCTAAGAACATTATTTTCAATACTATATTATTAATATTAAATATTGATATTGTACAATTTAATTAGACAAAAAAATTTGTACAATTTGAAATGGGGAAGCGGTCGGTTAGGCTGGTGATATAAAAGTAAGTGGAAATCTGAACACGTGCATCCACCAACTTCCACACCTATAACTTTTTCGAGAAGCGAGCAATACATACTAAATATGTACTTTTATAAAGTATGGACATGAGATTTTATAGAGCATGTACGGATCCTTCATTCCATACTTAGCCACTTTTTGGATCGCGGGTTCTCGGGCTGGCGAGCTCAAAATTGAGCCTCTATTGTTCTGTGTCCTACAAATAGCACCCAAAGTTCCACAATATACAAATTGACAAGTGGACTTGTGGGTTGTCTGGCTCAACATTGCACTTCTATTGTCTTGTGTCCTCCAAACAACACTCGGAGTTCCGCGACATACAAATTGACAGACGGACTCCAGGACTGGCGAGCTCAAGATTGTGATTGTTTACGGATGGTCATCCTATCTAACATTATCTAAAAGAAATATTTTCAAATACTAAATTATTAATATTAAATATTGATATTGTTCAATTTAATTACATAAAATTATCAAAGGATGTTAAATCGCTTATTTTAAAAAAAATGAAGGAAACAAAACAAAGTTTTTTAAAATTCCATCACTGCAAGCATAACAATGACCAATTTGAATTTTAAGGACCTCTTGATATGATAGCACAATTGGACTTCGCACAGTATATATTCGTTGATTTCAAATTATTCCAGGAGATTAATTTTACCAAGTTCATCGATCAAGGAAAAATGCTAAAACAGGCCACATACTACAGTTGCGTCACAATGCCATAGAAATTATTAGGCAGATTTGTGGGCTAGCTGGCTAAAAAATTGCAATTCTATTCTTCCGTGTCCTCCAAACAACACTCGGAGTTTCTATATATACAAATTGACAGACGAAGCATACAACCAAGAACCAACTAAACTCCAAACAGGCCGCAAGCAAGTTCCCAAAAGGTTCCATAGAGCAGGACGCATCAACCTTTGCATCAAACAATTTGATATACAAAGAAAATTCATTGTGGCATTCGTTTTATCTTACATCTAGTATATGTTCCCAGTAGAAAATAACCGGGGTCATGGGATATATGGGGTTTGTTACCATGCTTCCCATTTTTGGACCGAACAATCTTATGCGCATGCAATCCCAAGTAGTCGAGCCCGACGAACATTCATCTGGATGTTGAAGAAATATTACACAGACACATGAGGTATTTTTGTTTCCTGCCAAAGTTTGATATTTTTTTTTCCCTTCTTCAACCTATATGAAAAATTTCATTCTCCTCATTTAAGGTAAATTTGTTGTGTATCTGAAAGTCACGCAGCATGTAGGCATTGCTTGCCTTTTTTTGTAGATATGTTTCATATGACAATTCTACCATCTTAGGAAGCACATTTTGTAATATAGGTTGCCTAACTGTACAATGCAAGGTTGTGTTTCCCACGGTTTAGATGGCAACATTAAGTCAATGTCCATATATATATGGACATTTTTCACCGCATCGCAGACAATCAATCGTATCATCAGTTATCAAAGCGGAGGCAGAAGCAGGAGAGTTTCATTTCGCACATACAGGTTCAAAGGGGGCCGAGTACGCATTCGCTGCAACTAAAACACCTTCAACCTGGGAACACGAGCATAGGAATTAATACATTGA